>CM061752.1:93819925-94079494 GCA_030979885.1 Lolium multiflorum | reverse complement strand
GCGTGAGCCACAGTCCCTCGGCGTCGTCCGCCGTCACTACGGCACCACGACCTGGCCGGTTGCGAGGGCGTGCCACCTGACCTATACCTGGCCGGGAAGGTGTTGAATTGCTTGATTAGTTCCATGGCGGGATGCGTAAACATTAAATCACGAAGAGCCCTATCGGCTCTGGGGTTTTCCCTAACGGATCGCTCAGGCGATAAGCTATAGTTCATGTTGGATTTTCAGCTGACATGAGGATCCTGCTTGATCATAACAAAGCTAAACCAATCGACGACTAAGGTTTTCACCGTATGATCGGAACATCCTACACGTAGTTGAGCCTAATAGACACGAAAGATAATGGAAGACTAACCCTAAAAGAAGCCTAAAAACCAACATTAAGTTAATTCCCGAAACATCCCTCTTAGGACTAACAAACCATACCTAACGCACTACCGGATCGTTCAACCGTTTGCAAGGCCTAACCATGCGGATATTAAACTAATCCTTGAAGAACAAGGAGCAACTATAACAGATCGGATCTGCAAGTAACGGACAAGCAAGATGCTGCCCTTACACCTGGATAGGTGTAGACAACTTCGACTCAAGAATGCACAGCTAAGCAGATATGCGTAAGAAAAGCATCTATGCAAGCCCCAAAACATCTCGATAAATAGTGCTACTGCGCCATCAACAGCGCTTGATGCGAGCAACACAAGGTAAGCGAATAGCGTTGTCGCGCCTGGGTCGTAAGATGCGATCTGGGCAACGCGAATGCCGGAGAAACCCTCGAAGAAAGGGTGGCGATGCGCCTGATTTGTTTGTTGTTGAACGATGATTGTCCTCCTTTTCGATAACCCTAGATACATATTTATAGTCCAAGGGACTTTCTAATTGAGGCGTGCACCTAACCGTGCACGGGCTAAACTCTATCTTTTAATCTAAACTAGAATACGATCTAATATATTTACAGATACACGGGCAATTAAGCCCAAACTCCTTGCGCAAGGCCGCTTCAAAGATGCTCCACGTGTGTATCTTTCAAGCCCATCTTCACTTACAGCCAATCTCCTGATTTGGCCAAAATCCAGTGATAACACATGCCCCCCTGGTTTTGGTAATGATAATTTCAAAACCACTCTGTTTTTCCTTCGAAGGGTCATGTCGTGGCAGAGCAGAACCGTCAACGATAATTCTTCGTCTGACATACCTTCTTAATTTCTCTGCATGATTTGTGTTTGGCAATTCCTAATCAATCGGCTCTTCCTTCGTCCTTTCTCTTCTGAGCAATCAGCTTCTAGTTAACTTGGCCGACAGTCAAAGTTAAACAACCCCCAAAAGAGCCGACGGTATCGCATCGGCCCCTACCATAAAACACGAGCAAGGCCAACCCAATTGCCCCTCCAAACGGTAACCTGCGACCTCCGTCTGAGAAAGCAAACTCGGATCCCTAAACTTGCCGCCCAGCAACTCCCGAACCTCAAATCTCAACCGCGTCCCAACTCCGCGGCACCTCAATGGCGAGAATCATCCAACGCCAACGCCACGGTCTCTGGTCTGAAGGTAATACCCCACCGCTTCTTCGCCATTTGGATCAATGTCAGGATTGAACAGAAGAACACCTGAATTAATGTTCTATTCCGTTATTAATTTTAGGTCTCCGACATCCTACTGCCGCATCCTTCTCTCCCAAATTCCATGTGCCTTGGCCCCCGTTCTTCCGAAAGCCCTGCTCACTTAATCTCATGCGAAGCCAATAGAATCCCCTTTGTGAACCAGGATTTAGATCTGACTTCTTGGGCCGACTGCCTGCGAGCCTGGCCTAATCCTCCTGAAGGTTGGGTGGCATGGTACAATCGAGTGTCCAAAACCCATTATGCCACCTGGGAAACGATAGGGATAGCCGATGCGCTGTCATTATCATTGTCTCCTCTTGAAAAGAATGAAAACATTCTGAAAACCATCGGCTACTTTTGGTCTGATGCACTGAACTGCTTCATGTTCGGTCATGGCCCCATGACGCCAACTCTACTGGATGTAACCATGATCACAGGCCTTGACATTGCATCCCCCAGCCCCTCTGCTTTTAAGTTGCCAAAAGTCCCGTTCACCCTCTCTTCTAAAACAGAGTGCACAAGCTGGGGCGCCTACCTCAAGCGTTATATGAAAACCAAAGGCCCTGTAACCGAGAGAGAACACACGGCCTTCTTGAACTTCTGGCTGGGGCACTTCATATTCTGTGACCCCTCACTCGCCCCAACCAAGAATTACCTTTCCCTGGCCTACGAACTTGCTAAAAGGTACTCATCTTGGCCTTAGCAAAAGCTGTTCATGGGGAAGTCTATCGATCTCTCCAACTGATGTCGGTCAAACTGTTCTCTCAAAGAGTTAAAACAGGAGGTCCCTGGTGGTTTATTCAATTATGGGCTCAGCTGTACTTTCAGAACCAAATCCCAAACTTCCCACCTTTGGCCACCTGCACCTTCCCAGATGCTAACGGGAGGGAGATCCGATGCACTAGTTATGGTCAAGCTCTGTATGGCCTCCCAGGCAGCAGGCTAATCCCTAAGGAAGCAGCAGCGTGGTTCAAGATTTTCTTCCAAGGCTTGAGCAACCCCCTGTTCTTTCCTTACACCGAATCAGAAAATTTTGAGAATCCAGTCTCCTTCCGGTTAGACAGCTTTGCCGATGACGCTAGCACCCGGCACTTGTTCTCTATCATGATCCGCCCTTGTTTTCTCCCAGTCGGCATGAGTACTTCTAACCGGATCATCAAGCCCGGCTACGAGTCCTACCAACCGGTGGTAGTAGCTCGGCAACTTGGTCTCGGGCAAGTGCCCCCACACTTCTTTCTTCATCACCTGACAGCAAGCAGAGCCGAACTGCCTGACATCCTTACTGGCCAAAGGTGCTACACCTTCTTTGACGCTCTGGCAATCCCAATCCCCCACAACCTCTGCTTCACCACCACTACCGATGGTTTCGAGACTTGGTGGACCATGTGGAAGACCCATGCCTTCAGAAGAGCTCTAGGACCGTCGCTGAAGCAGCTTGATGCCGAATATGACATTCCTACACATCAGGTACCATTGCATATAAATTTCTTGCGACCGGTCATAATGGTTGTCTGAAACCCTGGCTTTGTCTTTTGGCAGGCACAAGATGGCCCAGAGCCCACGCAAACCGACGGCTCTCCCTTCACATTCCTTCCACCAGCCCCGGTGGTTCTCTTCTGCCAGAGCTCGCCACCCCTGAAGAAGGTCATAATGCAGAGCCAGCCGATTTCACCGAAATCGGCTCCCAAGAGTAAAGCATCCTCGGGGCCAGTTGCCCCCCGAGCCTCAATCCAGGCGAGGAAGGCGGTGAGGAAAGTAGCTGCCAGAAAGACCCTGAAGCGCAAAGCTCCTGCCCAAGAAAGCTTGCACGTAAGCTGACTCGTGCCTTGGCTAAATTTATCTGTCCTCCCAGTCTTTTGCAACATGCTTGTACTTCTTTTTACAGACTTCCACCGAAGAGAACTCCAGCGGGGAACCCGGGCAATTCCGAGAGGTCCACCACACAGAGCCAGACGGACTCGCCCACGTCGGTTTCTAGGCAAAGGTCGACTCCCGAACCTGCTGCCACCCCAGCTCCGACCAAAACAGGGTCACGCGTGAAACGTCGCTGCGTCAAAAGGGCTCGCAAAGACTCACAAGTTTCCTCGCCAAGCCAGGAGGTTTCAAATGTAATTACCTCACCAGTCCATGCCTCATGTCATCCCATTGCTACTTGGGTCGACTCACCATCTCCTTTGCAGACTAATGAGACTTCTAGCGGGGACGTTGAAGAGGTCTTGATGCCATCTGCCACACTAGATCTGGCTGCCTACGGGAGTAGCTGACCAAGTGGCTAACCTAGCCAAGCCTCCGGAAAAGCCGATTGTCACAACATCGGCCGCTCCTCTCACTTTGGGAGAGGTACACTCCACTCCCTTGGCTCTACCTTTTCCTGTGTTGTATACTCATACCGCTCTTGTTCGTCTATCAGGGATGTGATCTTTCAAGCTTGCTGACGTTCGATCCTGAATCCATCGAGCCAGCTATTTCCAAGGCAGGTGAAGAGCCAAGCCCTGGCACAGTCCATGGTCCGCTCCAGCGTCTCAAGACTTTGCTATCCTCCTCAGTTGAGACCCTGGTTGAAAACCCCGAGGCGGTCACGGGCATCCTTGAAGAAATCCAGTCCCATCTCCCCGTGACACTACAGGTGAAGCTCTGGCCAGCCGTGACCCTGTCGGCCTTCAGGTCAAGAGTGCAGTCGGCGCGTCAAAGAATTACCCTTCGTCATGCCCAGCTCCCAATGAGAGCCGATATTGCAGAGAAGTGTCGACGGCTCAATGAGAAAAAGGCTGCTCTGGACGCCAAGACTGACACTTCTGCCAATAGCGCTGAACTCGAGATCCTGCGAAAGGAACTGGAGAACCTTGAAGAGAGAGTTAGGATGACCAAGCGGCTTATCCAAGAGAAGGAAACCCTCATTGCCCGCTCTCGAGAGGAAGCGCAAGGCCTCACAGCCGATCTGAAAACTGATCTAGCTGAAATTCGTGCCCTGAGCAGTCAGCTGGTGACGGGGCAAGAGCGAGGGCAGCGAGGCTGAGATTGCCAAAGTGGATCGTATCCGTCTTGACGCCCTTCACGCTCTTGACGAATTTCTTCAGAAGAACCTCTCTGTGTAAACCGTAAATGTTATCTTCGAACTTGTACCTTGTTGCAACGATTTCTTGAGTCGATAGTAATCATCGGTGTGCCGAAATTTTGTATTTTGATATTTTGTGCTTGATCGATTTCATGAATCGGCTTCCCCTGGGTACATACTTCGTGGCCTTGTCCTTCTCTGTGTATGCCCCCCGAGCCGAATTCTTCAAGTGATTGAAGATATCGACTTTTCAGTTTGTCTCACCACTCACCATGCTAAATAGCACATCGGTGGACACGGGTGGTGGTGTAATTTAGCCGATTACTGGAATCGGCTTCCCTTGCAGTTGTCGATCCGACTATTTACAGATTGTTGAGATTTCGAAAATCTGTGTACTTGACGTCATCCTTTCTCCACGGGTGTCCATTGGGAAATCGTCTCAGCGATACTGCATGGCACGATGAACCCAGCATCCAACAACTTCTTGATCTCCTTCTTGACTTTCTCAATCTCTTCTAGCTCGTCAGCTGATGTAAGCCCATATGACTTTCCATTGCTGCTAAATGCTGAACATAGGCAGAAGGCATGTTGAGGTTGGCTTTAGCCGATCGCTAGAATCGGCCTCCTTTTCCGACTAGCAATGCTTACTGAGGATTCACCACTTTTCATTGTTTGGGGCCGATCGGTGTGGACCGCCTCCTCTTCACCTTTACGCGGGAGCGACTGCTCTCGAGCTTATCCTCGTCATGGCGTCTGCCAAAGCCACGCCATATTGATATCAGCGAAAGCTGGCTCGCGTCCTGCCTTGGCCCAGAGATCGACCATGTTGACTTACGGAAACGGCTGCGTGTCCAACTCTCTCGCAGCTTGGCGACCGAAGAGTGTTGACCTTGTTCTCGCCATTTGAATCATCCTTGAAGGACTTTGCGATCGTTAATTGTATGGTGGTGATGCCATTTGGGTATGGCTTGCCGTTCATCTCTTGTGGCGTGGGGATTTTATGGCCTTCGGGTAACTTCTATTTCTCCTTCAGCAGCAAATCAAAAAATTGCTCCGTTTTGCTCAAATCGAAGTCGAACCCCTTCACGGAGCCACAGTTTGCTTCACCCACTTAGGACACGGGTTTTGCCCCAAGAGTCCACTCAATTTACGACGACCTCTGATCTCTGCGAAATCTTCATCTTCGTCTGTCTCGTCCAGGCGACGCGCTTATGTTGTCCTGGTACAGTGCGGATGAAAAAGCTGTTCATATGCGATCAACTTACGAACCATGTGCCCGATGAGCGCCTGCGCGGGAAGGGTCACATCTTTGGCGAGCGCGATAATCCACACTCTGTGACTACGGCGCTCCTTCTCGATTAGGCGAACTTCGAATAACATCGGTTCACGACGGTCACAGACCTACGGATGTGCCTGGATCCGTCTCTCCTCGTCTCTACACTTGAACTTAGGTCGAGATCGGCAGGCTAGCTTCCGTGGTTCGAATGGTGGTTGTCGTGGAATTGCTCTTCCGGTTGCTTCCACGTCCAAGCCGAGAATGCAGGGCCAACAGCAGTGTACCACAAGAGTTGGACACATGAGGGGTACCAAGAAGAACCTCACACGTAGCTCGTCTGAAGCTGAGACCATGCCCAACTGCGCCAAGTATCGGCTCACGTGCTCGATCGAGCTGGTTCCTTCTGATCCACTAAATTTTGTGAAGTCAGGGAGCCGATACTTAGGTGGCAGCGGGATCAGGTCGTGGTCGTTGGGATACGGCTTGGAATAGCCGATCATTCTCTTCTTCGACAGGATGCCGAACTGGTCTCTCATGATTGCGGTGATCTCATCCACCGTAGGAGCTGCAGAAGTTGATCGTTGATGACTTGTACTGGTGGCATATTTAGCTAGCCACGCCTGTTTCTCAACATCTGCTCCAGCACTGCTTCCTGCTCCAGCGACTCCTCCTGCCGTGGCAGTCCTTCCTGCCATAACCGGGGTCATCCAGTCGTTGCAGTCCGGCACGTATGTGCACACGTATCCATGTGGAATCTCCTTGGGCGGCTCATACAGGAATTGGTAGTCGCCTGGATCACCTCCAACCTTGTGAGAACGCGTACGCCGGTGAACCTGTTGCTGTGGAGCTGCAAACGTGTGTTGCAGTGGTGGCCTTGTGTAGAGTGGTACCTCCCCTTGGTGAGTTCCTAGAGCGGGGACTTGACGGAGAGTACGTAGCCGTGACTTCTTGCACACCTTGGCGACACGCTCAGGTATTCACCAAGCTCTCGACATGCCGATGAAGTGAGCAACGGCATAGTTGACTGCAGCTCGCCGAGGGCTGCGAGTACGTTCGTCGAAGGGAGAGATGGAGTCTAGTCCATCTAGCGCGCCGGGTTGGAACCCTTTGGGTGATCCGTGCGAACGGGTTTTCTTAGCGCCGATGAGGATCGGCTTCGGGATGGCCTTGAGCTCATCGTATCTCTTCTTATGCTCGGAAACAGATCCTCATACTTATTGGTTCCTTGGTCGAGACAACGAGACAGCTGACATAGTTCTTGCCGAAGATTGTCCCGATGTCCCCACTTTAGTGCGAGAATGTGTTGCACCCCCACCAAACCCACCGGCAGTGGTTAAGCAACACGAAGAGCGGGGCATTCCAAAGGCGACGAGCGGGCCCTAGTCCCTCGACGTCGTCCCGCAAATGCTCGGCACACGGCAGCGGTTGCGGGGGCGTGCCACAATACCTGGTCAGGAAGGTGTGGATTGCTTTGATTAGTTCCCTGCATGGCAGACACGTAAACATTAAATACGAGCCCTATCGGCTCTTAGGTTGCCCTGTGGATCTCACAAAGCCGATCGCCCCATGGTTCATGTTGGATTTTCAATGACATGGGGATCCACCTTGATCATAACACTGAGTTAAACCAATCTCTGACCAGTTTAGGGTTTTCACCGTATGATCGGAACATCCTACACGTAGTTGAGCCTAATAGACACGAAAGATAATGGAAAACTAACCCTAAAAGAGGCCTAAAAACCAACATTACGTTAATTCCTGGAACATCCCTCTTAGGACTAACAAACCATACCTAACGCACTACCGGATCGTTCAACCCATTTGCAAGGCCTAACCATACGGATATTAAACTAATCCTTGAAGAACAAGGAGCAGCTATAACGGATCAGATCTACTAAGTAACGAACAAGCAAGATGCTGCCCTTACATAGGTGTAAGGGCAGCTAGATATTGAGGGACAGCACAGCTAAGCAGATATGCGCAAGGAAAGCATCTATGCAAGCCCCAAAACATCTACGATAAATAGTGCTGCTCGCCATCAACAATGCTTCAGTACGAGCAACACAAGGTAAACGAATAAACGTTGTGCTGCCTAGATCGCGCAAGATGCGATCTGGGCAGCATGATGCTTATGGGAGAAACCCTCGAAAGAAGGGGTGGCGATGCGCTGATTTGTTTGTTGTGAACGTGATTGTCCTTCTTTAGATAACCCTAGATACATATTTATAGTCAAGGGACTTTCTAATTTAGACGTGCACCTAACCGTGCACGTGTTAAACTCTATCTTTTAATCTAAACTAGAATACGATCTGCTATATTTACAGATACACGGGCAATTAAGCCCAAACTCCTTGCGCAAGGCCGCTTCAAAGATGCTCCACGTGTGTATCTTTCAAGCCCATCTTCACTTACGGCCATCCTGATTTGGCCAAAATCCGATGATAACAATATGTCCACCCGAGAGAACAAGAAATCTTCCCGATTACATGAAGCTTTTATGACATCGAGACAAATAAATCTTCCTTTCTCAATGGATATCATCATTTGAGCACAAAAATTTATATGGAATATTAGGAATAACCAAGATTTTCAGAATCAAAGACCTACATTTCAATCTGGAAATTCTTATTTCATCAAGAGCTACATGCTGTCTGAGAATGAAGAAAAAAATGTTCCAATCCTTCAAAAAGTGAGATTTACAATCTCAAGTGGCTTAATTCGACTAGTTTTTTAGCTTTGTACTTCTTCTTTTTTTAGTTTTTGATAGCAGGGCTATCTTGTTGTATAAACTATGTACCTTTTTTTAATTATATAAAAATTGCAGGTGGGTTTTACCCCATTTCATTTCTACCTTCAAAAAAAAATCTTTGAACAGACAATTGAACGCGCTCTTGCGTAGAAGTGCTCGTCCACCTTGTAGTTGTCCGGGTGGTTGTGCGCACGCCACGCTTGGTCATTGGCCGTGCGTGCGCGCATCGATTAGCGCCAGTTGGCAGCGACCATCGTGCGTGGAGGTGCGACTCGGCTGGGTTGTTGGTCGAGTGAGCGGCGCGTGGCGCCGAGGCGGGCAGTTGTTGACATTGACGTGGCGGTTCGCCGTCGCGAGAGATGCGGTACGATTGGCGGAGGAGGCGCAGTGCGCCGCCCCGAGGGAATCTGAGCCCGCATCTTGCTCGGGCCTTAGCATTAGGGCCTTAGCATCTTGGATGAAAAGAGAGCGCCTGCGTTGTCGGTGAATTGGCGAGTGTGGCACGAGCGCGACAACGTTGCTCTGCCGGCGGCAGTGCGGAGGCAGCCGTTGGCATCGGCTCTCTGAAGGGGAATCGTCGGCGCCCGGTGGTGGTGGTGGTGGTGGTGGTATCGGTGGTGCTCCATTTGCATTCGATCAGCGGCGGCTTGGGCTTCGACTCTGGGCACCGTTGTTTTTGGATGACGACTCCCAGGACCTTCCGTGCGGATCGTCGAAGTTGAAGGCGACGTTGGGAAACCTTTCCATGGCGCTCTCGATGCACGGGCGAGTGCGGCGTTGGTGATCTTGCGACGGGACCTTCGTCGAGTCACACTTGAAGCGAATTTCTGCCGCTGCGAACGAGTCTCTTTTTCTCTGCGCCTCTCAAGGCCGCCCGATGCGCATGATCTCGGTCACGGTTGTGTGTAGCGAGGGAGCAGGCGGTGAAGGGTCGTTGGGCGGAGGATGTCGTCGCCATGAAGGCTGATGCAGCGGGGCCTCGACGGATCGGGGTCGGAGTCGGTATCGAAGGGTAGAATGGAGCTATCTCATCTTCGGGTTGGAGAACGGGGTGATGGAGTCTGCGATTGACGCGATGGTGAAGATGGATCCGGCGGCGATGCGCAGCAGCCGCCGAATTGGCGTAGTCCTCCAGGGCCCACTGTCGGCGCCAATCTTCAACCTCACGGCAGAAACCCATGCTCCACACGCGAGCGCCCCAACCTCCCCACTCGCCGCGCCCCCATCTCGACGTCCCCGCCGCCTATAAGTACCCCCTCGTCCCACTCTTCTTTTGCCCCACACCTCCACCCAAATCCCCCGCCCAGGTCAGTGCGCGTGCTAGCGGAGCAAGCTCACACACGCAACCTTCGGGCGCGCGCAGTCCCGGCCGGAAGCGATGTACACGCCACGCCGCCGCCACCATCGCCCTGCACTGCAGTCCGCCGCACCTCGTCGTCGCCTTCGCCAAGTACGGGACCGCCCCGCGGCGCCGCCGACCATTACCAGCAGTACACCGTCGGAGTCACCGCGGACGTTGACCCCCACGGTGAGCCCTCGGATCGATAGGGGTAAGGTGGCCGATCTTTCGATGAGACGGAATGAATTCAATTTATTGGTGGAGTTCGTGCTTGGCGATCCGACTACACGTGCAAGCTCGTGCGCCAATGCAATCGGTGGGACAATCTCAAGGTTGCGGTCTTGCGGATGCACGATCGACGACGGCTTAACGAGGGTCTTAATTCTACGAAAATGAGAACAAGTAAAGACTAATATTGCAATTAAATTATTACGTTTATGATGGGAACGCTTATGCCGGTAAAGGGAGAAGCAGGGCAAAATTATCGGCGCGAAGCGTATGTTGAGAAATGCCCGCCAGAGTGCGTGAGCAGAGCATGATGCCGGAAAAATCTGATGAGGCCGATTCCGAATGGGCAGACCGGACAGAACCGGAACCCTTTGGGGAGCGTGTGGGAGAAAGATGCACACGGAGGCCGGGATGCAAGGCACGGTGAATGAGTGCATCTTCTACGAGATCATGAGGCGGAGGGTCCTCGGATCCCACAATGCTTTGGCCCTTCGGATCATGAAGAAGAACCCTTGATGTAACTTCCAATTGCCGGGATACAAAAACATGATTGCACGACTAAGCCGGAAGATTGGTGGCTGATTATGTCACGAAACACCTCATGACTAACTGGTGTGGAGGAACATCTAACGGTGGAGAAGCCGAGCGTTGGGCGATAGAAATCATACCGTCCTTCCTAGTAGGGCAGCACGAATACGGCAACAATTTTCCAAAGGGAAGTATCCGCGGCTGGCTGGATTTGAAGAGGCCTTTGAGCAACCCCGGTGCGTCAGGGCCGACAGGCACGACAGCTGGGTATGTGCCGGCCGGCGCCAGATGAAGCTTGGTCAGGGATTTCACGACCCGGTGGAACTCCGTAGAAATTCTTGTGAAGGTGTGATAGAGGCACGGACAATGGCTGGTTGCAGTGGATCTTTGGGCGTCCCACTTTAGCAAAAGCTACAAAGAAGCATGCCAACCACTCTGGCTGAGATGATCCGGATGGCAGTTCACGTTGGGATCGATGAATATTGAATACTATGTCAAGTTGATTATTGATCTATCATATGTGCTATTTATGTTCTTGCATGCTCTCCGTTGCTAATAGAGGCTCTGGCTTGATACTTGTAACTCCCAGAGGGAGTATTTATGCTCGATAGTGGGTTCATGCCTCCATTGAATCTGGGACAGAAAATTCTAAGGTTGTGGATGTGTTGTTGCCACTAGGGATAAAACATCGATGCTTTGTCTAAGGATATTTGTGTTGATTACATTACGCACCATACTTAATGCAATTGTCTGTTGTTTGCAGCTTAATATATTGGAAGGGGTGCGGATGCTAACCTGAGTGGACTTTTTAGGCATAGATGCATCTTGGATGGCGGTCTATGTTCTTTATCGTAATGCCCTGATTAAATCGCATAGTAGTCATCATGATATGTGTATGAATCTTTGTCAATTGCCTACCTGTAATTTGTTCACCCAACATGCTATTTATCTTATTGGAGAGACACCACTAGTGATCTGTGGACCCCGGTCCATTCTTTTACTGAAATTCAATCTACTGCAATCTCTGCTCTCTGTTGTTCTTCGCAAACAAACATCATTCTCCACACCATACGTTTAATCCTTTGTTTCGGCAAGCCGGTGAGATTGACAACCTCCTTTGTTAAGTTGAGGCAAAGTATTTTGATTGTGTTATGAGGTTCCACGTTGGCGCGGAATCCCTGGTGTTGCCGCACTACCTTCCTCCACCAACAACCTTCACGTGGCCTTCACCTCCTACCTGATTCGATAAACCTTGGTTTCTTGCTGAGGGAAACTACTTTCTGTTGTGCTCATCATACCTTCCTCTTGGGGTTCCCAACGGACGTGTGCTTTACCGTCACAGGAAGTTGTTGCCTCCACGCACAGCAGCCAACAGATAGGCAAAGTATCCATCGCCGTTCCATGGAAGTGAACGGTGTGCGACGATACTTAGAAGTACATTTGTGGTCAGATCAGGAAATCACCTAGTCGTTCAAGGATCACCCCAAGATCATGCCAAATCCGGGCGGGTATGCCTTGGTTGTGGATCCAATCATGCATGGACCAACAACACGGGTCAAGTTCAGCAAGGTGCTGATAGACAAAGCAACATAAATATCATGTACCGGCACACCGCGATAACGCTTGGCATAAAAGAAAACATGTTGCAGCCAACCCACACTACTTTCCACGGCATTGTTCCGGGGTTGTCTTGTTCGCCCATGAGAAAAGTCCGGGTGGATGTGTCTTTTTAGAACATGACAATTCTTTGGGTGGAAACGTTACATTGAGGAGTGGTGGATCGGACAGTCCGTACCATGCACTGCTGGAGAGACCGGCACTGGCGGCCTTCATGGCCTCAACTCACACCGCATATCTCAAGATGAAGATGCCGGCACCCAATGGTCCACTGACCGTGGTGGGAAACTACAAAGTGTCGCTCGAAACTATCGCCGGATCAACCTGGTGAATCATGGTGATAGGCGAGGAAAAAGAGGGATGCAAACAGCTGTGTGTGGCCAGCTCAGGTTCTCCAGTGAACTTAGCAGCCATGAGCGGCAACTTAGGCACACCGACGTTTCAGCCAACAAAGGATACCAAGGACATTGTGCTGGACCCGGCATGCCCGGCGCACCGTTCGTATCGGTGCGAGTGCAGCCAGGCATAGGAAAGCAGCTGCGTCATCTTCTCAGTGAGAATCGGAACATCTTCCTGCACAGTCTCTGATGACTTGGTGGGTGTATCGAGGAGTTGGCTGAGCACTCTTTAAATATCAGGAAGGATGCAAAACAGTGCAGGCAGCAACTCGCCGGTTAGCTAAAGATAGGAGGGAAGATTATCGGAGAAAGTTACCAAATTCCGGTTTCGGTTTCATCGTGGAGTGCGCATGCGAGTGGCTGGCCAATCCGGTGCTGGTCGAGAGAGAAAAAGAGAGACCCCAAGGCTCAAGGTGTGGCGCATGTTAAAGTACGACTACACCAACGCAGACAGAGCGTGTCCGAAAGATCCTTTCACTTACACCGGATTGATCAAGTGATTGATTCGCTGGTTGTGAACTCTTGTCTCTTGGATGCTTATTCCGGATTTTACAAATTCCTTGAGAAAAAGGAAGATCAAATAAAGACTGCATTCATTACCCCTTACAGGAACTTATTACTATGTCACACCTGCCTTTTATTTTGAGAAATGTAAGCTGGCATTACCAGTAGCGGCATCTTAAAAATGCTTGTTTGATCAGATCGGCAAATGTCGTAGGTCTATGTGGGCCGATGTAGTGATAAAAGCCAAGGTAAGCGATACATGATCGATGATCTGAAGACAAGCGTTTGACAACACGAGAAGGTTCGGATGAAACCAATCGGCCAAAGTACCACTTCGGTGTGCAGTACACGGAAAAATTACCGATTTCTTAGTATCAGTAGTAGGTATAGAAGTTAACGGTAAAGATTCAGGAGCCATTGAGAGGATGACCCTTACCTCAGACCTAAAAGATGTCCAAAGTTTACGGTAGCTTGGCATCGTTAGGGCAGGTTCTGTCGGCCGGTTGGGGAGAAGGCCTCTCTAGCTAATGAAAATCGGACACTTTTATTACGGACACCGCGACGGTCGACTTTCAAGGAGCTAAACAACATACTATGCAACCAAATGCGGCTTCACCTTTGGAAAGGAACCCATGTTGCTTTACATAGCGGCAACAAACCGGGTGGTCAGTGTTGTGGTTGTGGTAGAAAGAGATGAGGAAGGAAAAACCGTGCAGAGGCCGGTATACTACCTGAGCGAGGTGCTCTCCTCTTCAAAGCAAAACTACCCGCACTTCCAAAAAATGACCTACGGCGTGTTCATGGCCTCCACAAAACTCAAGCATTACTTTGAGGAACACCCGATGAAGGTGGTGAGCGAGGCACCTATCTCGGAGATCATGGGCAACAAAGATGCCAGCGGCAGTTGCCAAATGGGCAATTCCCAACTATACCATACGTGCCGGCATATGAAAGAAGAGACGCCATAAAATCACAAGCTTTGGCGGATTTCCTGGTTGATTGGGCTGAAATGCAGTACAAGCCGCCTAAACCGGAAATGGACTACTGGAAGATGCACTTTGACGGATCCAAACTCAAAGAGGGTCTAGGTGCCGGAGTGGTTCTCACCTCACCAAAAGGGGATCACTTGAGTATTGCCTGCCAAAACCCACCGGCGAGCAGTGGTTAAGCAACACGAAGAGCCGGGAGGCTGCCAAGACTGCTGGGTGGGCCCTGGTCCCTCGACGTCGTCCCGCAATGTTCCGGCACATGTCCTGGCGGTTGCAAGGAGCGTGCCACCTGACCTATACCTGGTCGGGAAGGTGTTGGATCGCTTGATTAGTCTCTGCATAGTAGACAAGCAAACATTAAATAGAGACGATCGGCTATCGGGTTGCCTGTGGATCGGCTCGTAGAGCCGGTGCCCATGGTTCACGTTGGGTTAACGATGACATGGGGATCCTGCTTGATCAATACAAAGTTAAATCAAATCTACGACAGTTTAGGGGTTTTCACCGCATGATCGGAACATCTACGCGTAGTTGAGCAGATACGAAAGATGATGGAAAGCTAACCCTAAAAGAGGCCTAAAACCCAATTAAGTTAATTCCAGACAATACTCTTAGGACTAACAAACCATGCCTAACGCACCACCGGATCGTTCAACCCGTTTGCAAAGCCTAACCATACGGATATTAAACCAATCCTTGAACAAAGAGACAATATAACAGATTGGATCTACTAAACAACGAACAAGCAAAGGTCTTTGCCCTTACACTGGATAGGTCTAAGGGAACGCTAGATATCGAGGGACCGACTGTGCAGCAAATATCACGCAGAAAAGCATCAATGACCCCAAAATATCTACGATAAATAGTGCTACTCGTCATAACGCTTCAGCACGAGCAACACAAGATAATGGATAACGTGTCTGCCTAGATGTAAGATGATGCTTGGAAGAAACCCATGAAACAAGGGGTGACGATGCGCTGGTTTGTGTTTGTTGTGAACGTGTGATTGTTCTCCTTTCTCAATAACCCTAGGTACATATTTATAGTCAAGGGACTTTCTAATTCGAGCGTACCTAACCGTGCACGGGTTAAGCATCTATCTTCTAATTCTAAACACAAGATGCAATCTACTATATTTACAGATATACGGGCAATCTAGCCCAAACTCTTCGTGCAAGGCCGCTTCGAAGACACTCCACGTGTATAACCTTCATTACCCATCAATCTGGCCAATCTCGATTTGGCCAAAATACGTGATAACTTACATTTTTGGTTTTGTGTGGTAATTTCAAAACCCTCCCGTTTCCTTCGAAGGGTCATGTCGTGGCGACGAGGCCCGTCGCATTATCCTTTAAATCATGTACCTTGCCTTCAACTTCTGCGATTTGTGGGTTTGGCACCCCACATCACCAAGAAAACTGCTCAGCAACATTCAATCTCACTATATCCCCTTTTATTTAACATCGAGCAGTTCATCTCTTCAATCTCTTGCTCCGTACTAGCCATCGGCAAAAAAAAAAAACCCCCCTCCTCCACCATGGACTCTTCTTCCTCCTCGTATCCTCCGGCCTATCCTTCCCGGTCTTCCTCCTCGGCGAGCAGGCGGAGGTCGACGTGGCCTGCTCTCGAGGCCAGCGCCCCGAGCATTGGGACGCGGGAGAATGGGACTTCTCCATCGAGTCAGAAGCCGACGAACCCCGCACCGTTGGGGAGGAAGACCTCCGATTCCTCGTCGATGGGAGCTGGAAAGCCATAGCGGCAAGCGACCTCTTCCCACAGGACGGGGGCTTCTCCTCGACGAGAGGAAGCGGAGGAGGAGTCGGAAGGAGGAGTCCTCCTCAGCGGGGTACTTAGGCCAGCGCTCCAGCCCCAGCTCAGGGCAGCAGACAGCAGCGATGATGGCCGAGGAGGATGAAGCCCGCCGGCGGCTTCATCGGCCCGACGAGGCTCGCAGCGGCGGCGCGACGCGATTCACATTGGCGACGATGAGGCAACGACGGCCCATAGATTAGGGACTTAGCAGTAGTACTAGTAGTAGGGCTAGTAGTAGTACATTAGGCATCGGATGATTTTGGGAGCCATCGGCTCTTCATTGTAAAAATTCCTCTTCGAATCAATGAAAATCGTTCTTCCAATTTGATTCTCCATTTGTCCAATTTCAAATCTTCCGATTGCCAAAATAAGTCAGCACACCAAGAACCGATAGCAACGTATCGGTCTTTCACCCTCAAACGCCCATAAGGCCAAATTCAAACACCAAATTAGGCAGAGATCCAAGCAAACTCCTCGAATTCAGACTGTAATTTGATCTCTGACCATAATACTTTGTAACTCTAAAGTCGATGGCTGAGCATCGGCTGTTTTGTTCTCAAGTCGATGTACGTACATCGGGCATTCCAAGAATTCTTGCTGATTTAGGTGTATCGGCCTTCATATTTCTTGCTCATCATCCCACATGCTTGGGAAGTACTTCTTGAGATGCTGGCCATTGACGACCACTCGGAACTTCACACCATCCAACACTACAAGAAAAGTTCTGATAGACAAAGTCCCAAAATCGTCCGCTAAGGGGTATTTTTCGTCGCCTATGGGCCTA
This sequence comes from Lolium multiflorum, assembly GCA_030979885.1. Classification (NCBI taxonomy): domain Eukaryota; kingdom Viridiplantae; phylum Streptophyta; class Magnoliopsida; order Poales; family Poaceae; genus Lolium; species Lolium multiflorum. The sequence goes on along the minus strand of CM061752.1, from coordinate 94,062,617 downwards.
ACCCGGCGATATGGGTTCTGTTGTGGAAACTGCGTCGGGCAAAGTCCTACGACGATTTTTTCGGTCCGTCGCGCTTGGGCGCCCTTCCGCCACGGAAAATCGGACCGTTGCCCAAGTGTTCCAGGAACGATTATTCTTGTCGTAAAGCGGCACGTGGCGAGGCAGATTAGCTTACAGCTGGAGTTAACGGCGTGCAAGCGTTTGAAAACCCCGTGGTAGATGGTAGGCCCTGCAGGGCACACGTCTTAATGGAACGCAGGCGCCCGTAAGTTTGCGGCGGGCAGGCGACTCTAGTTTGACCAGTCCAACTATATAGTAGGTACAGTCCATTAATTCGTGAGCGGGAGCCTAACCTCTAAGGTTGTGGTCAAAACTTTAATAGACTGACAAAGAGATGGTGTCAATGCCCTACGGATTGTAGACTAGGGTTTTGCTAGCGGGCAAGTAGATCTCGAAGGTTTCGCAGAAAAGTACTCGACGATTATGAAAACTAGGGTTGTGTTGACGGTAGATTCGATCCTTGCTTCGTCCTCAAACTCCCCCCTTATAGAGGTGGAGCACAGGATTAAATAACTCTGAGATTCTGGTGGAAGGTTTCGTACCCAACCCCGTAAGATTACAAATCTCTATCTTTTCCTAATACAAACTATCTTTCCTTAACATTAAATGAGCTAGTCTTCTTGTTATTCTTCGAATCTGGAGCCTTTATTAGAAGCCGGGTGCACCATCTTTGGCGAGGCCCATTGGGGATACTATGTCGGTAGCCCCGAGATTTTCTTGAATCGAAGAATCAGGGAAAATCTCCAACTTTACTCATTACATAATCTTTCGATATGCAAATACTATTTTGTACAGGGATAACGGTAATTGGGGCTAGTTCATCTGACGGATCGGTACTAGTTAACCGCTCTAGTGGCAATCCGCCAAAAACCTACTTCAGATCACGTCCCGGACATGATCTCGGATACTGGTGTAAACTTCGACAGGTGCCGCTTAAGGTCTTACCATTGTCGAGTCCCGGAGTCATATTTTATCGGGTACCTAACGCGTCCGTTAGGATTTTCTTCGTATCTGTTGATACGGAAAAGCAATCCGCCGTGGAGACGGTGCCACACTTCAGTGGATCGGGGTCTTACCTTCGCAAAGTTTTGCGGCATTCAGAGATTTATTCGCGACTTTTAGCGCTACGAGAATATATTGTCGAGTGCTTTTCGGCTGTTGGAATAGCACATTTTATCGAGTCATATTTGATGACTTATTTTGTCTTCCTGATGGGAGTATATGTAGAGTTATTTGTGTAACTCGAAATATACTCACTTCTACTTCTTTCTATTAATAAAAATTCATCGCGAACAGCGTTCCCGATGGGAGTAGCCCCCGAGGCTACAGCCAAGAACTTGTGCTTGGGTGTAGGCTCCACAGATTTATACCCTCTGCTGCTATATTTGTAGTCCTTGTCGATAGTTTCATATCTATCGGGTGCGCGACCAGCGCTCAGTGGAGTAGCCCCCGAGGCTATGAACAAATGCTTGCATTTGGTCATAGGCTCTCGCCATTTCTATCTTGTCATACTTCAGTTTTTATCTTTCCAAAGTAGCCCCGAGCATTTGGGCAAAAACTTGTATTTGATCAAAGGCTCTCGAAATAATTTTGCATTGCCGATATTCTCGCTCGGTTTCTTAGTCGAGCTTTTATCTTTCCATAATGACATCATTGCTGATGATAGCCACGATTTCTGTGTTGGAAACACGCGAAAACCGCTATTTGTCACTGTCCTGTGGGTCCCTTTTTCCTATCCAGGATTGACACGTCGTGCAAGTGGGGGACACACGTCCTCCGCTTTTTCTGGCACTATTACTGTATCTCCTGCCTGTTCACTTCTCGGTAAAAATACACTTTTACCCCTTGTCCACGTGGTTGCCATCTACATCCTTACTTGTCAATCCAACGGTTGCGACGATCCGTCACACCGCTATATAAAGCCATCGTCTTCCTCCTTGAGCACTTTCGCTCACGCCGCATCTCTGCTTCTCCTCTGCAACTGCTCCCTTGCTCCCATTAGTTCTAGCGCTCGAGCACTTTTCTCCCTTCTCTGCTAGGTCCGTTGATGCCGCCGCGCGCTCGTTTGACTAGACACAACACACCAGAATCGAAGATGACATCAACAGATCTGGGAAGCATCGAGTGGGAGAGATCCAAGATCTCAGGCCAAGACATCAACATGCTGAAGAAGATGGGATTCAGCAAGAAGGAGAACGCGCTCCAGTTCCCCAAGGAGGAGAGCTACCCAAAGCCTCCAATCAACTACCGGGTCAGTTTCGTTGACCACCTCATCCGAGGACTTTCTCCCCCAATCCACGAATTTCTACGTGGTCTCCTTTTTGTCTATGGGCTTCAGTTGCATCATCTGACGCCCAACTCTCTCCTCCACATTTCGATTTTTATCACACTCTGTGAGTGCTTTCTCGGGGTCCAACCCAATTGGGCCCTGTGGAAACGCATCTTTTGTATTCGCCGCAATAGCCACCACAACGTCGCCTACAATATTGGCGGCGTTGTTATATGTGTTCGGTCGGAAGTCGACTATTTTGATGTCAAATTTCCCGACTCCGTCCAAGGCTGGCGGAAAAAGTGGCTGTACATCCATGAAGAAAGCTCCAATCCGGCGGAAGAGAACATCGCCCCTTTTGACGGAGAAGCTAAAATCTTTCGTCGCCGTTCTTGGGATGCTGAAGCTACCGAAGCGGAGAAATTGGCGACAGAGGCGCTGATGACTCGCATTCACGAGCTACAGAACACCCGCGGGAAAGAACTTTCGGGTATTGAGATTACCGCCTATTTCCTTAGGACTAGAGTGCAGCCTCTCCAGGCTCGCAAAAACCCCTTCTGGAAATATGCTGGTGAAGAAGATGCTGACAGGCTCTCAAAGGATCTTCCCTTGAAGGACTTTGAAAAACTTATCCGCAAAATCTCATCGCTCAACAAGAAGGATTTAGTTCCCACTTCTTGCCGTGTCGCGCCATATAGTAGCGCCAAACCCCTCCCCGAGGTAATTTCTTTTAATAGCTGTATTTGTTTCCTCGGGCTTTGTTATTTTGTCGATTACTATTTTGTTAACGCCTTTTTCTCGACACTTTTTCTTTTCTCAGGGCCACCTCGTTCTTGCTTCTCTTCCTCCTCTTCCTGAAGGTGGAGAAGTGGAGGAGCGTGCCGTTGTCGACGATGACAACCAAAGCACCACGCGCCCTGCCACTGAAATCGCGGGTTCTCACAAATCCGCGGCTTCTGCTGAGTCAGAGGCCACTGCCTCGACACACTCTCTTCCTCATGCTTCAAAGAGGAAGAGAGATGACGTAAAAGATTCCGGCACTTCCAAAGCCGAAGAAGCTGAGCCTTCACATAAAAAGGCAGCTTTTAATCCATACACTGATGCCCTCGTCAGCTCGTGAGTTACTCCTTACTCTTTACTATTCCTGTTTTGATGTTTCTTGTCTCTTGCTTCTTATACTGCCGCCATTTTATTGTAGTGATGACGAGGAAGAACAAGCTGTTGATGCTACTGCACGAACGAGTACATCGCGTACTTTGATTGTGTCGGAAGCTCAACATGATGGGGATGAAACTTCTCCTCCCCAACAAGACATCGTGCAACCGCCGCTAGTTGAGAGCCCCCGAGCCTCTCCATTAAAAGGAGCGAGAATTGAGCCATCGAGAGATTCTATCCAATTCCCTGGTGGTTCTTCGACACCTTCATTGGATGATGTAAGTCTTGAATCTTTCAATACTTCGATCATACTGAATGTTGCCGAATTTATATTGGTTATATTGACTTCTTTTTCCTCCTTGATCGTTTCTTCAGCCTTTGATGAAGGAATTTATTCGCCTTGGTACCCAATTTGTCGGGTATCGTGACTACACCAAGAAGCTCGAAGGTATTATTGTCCTGTTCCTTTGTTGCATGTGTACCATGATTTTATCATAGTATTTATCTGCCGCAATTTTTCCAGGAGATCTTGCGGAAAGCAACAAACGTGCGGACGCTCTTGCTGTTAAGTTGAAGCAGAGCGAAGAAACTCGCCAAAAAGCTGAAAAGGATGCTGCCACCATTGAAGATCTTCGAAAGAGGCTTCATAAAGCTGAAACTTCCTTGAGTAATAACATAACTCAGCAATCAGCTCGAGAGGCAGAGATTCTTTCCCGCTTGGAATCGCAAGCTCGGCGTTTTGTTAGTAAGTTCTTGAATCCTTGCTTTTCCTCGGATTATCTCGCGTTTCACCTGTATTCTTTATTTTTTATACGGCTCTCTGATTGTTTGTAGGGCGGACGCATCAAGAATATGAGGTTGACGGTCCTGTGGGTGATGAGCTTCTCGACGCGCTGACCCTTGTCGAGATTCATGGGGATGAAGCGCGCGACGGACTTGAAAACGCTGAAGCTGGCTTGCTGAAGCTTTTCCCCTACTTTTTCCCGAAGAAAGAGACCCCCTCTACCTTTTGGAGCTCGCAAAAACCTTCAACGGGCCCGAAGATCTTGGGCTGAAACTTCGCCAAGAAGGCCTGAAAATTGGCGTTGAAGGCACCATCGCGCTAATTGCTGATAGTCAACAAGACGTCAACTGGGCCAAGGTTGGCAACATAGGGGAGATGGAGACAAAGAAATGGCAATCTCTAATTAGAGCTGCCAAACCTTCTGCAAGACCCATCCTCTCCTTCCTTGGTGTTAAACCAGCACCTGCTCCAAGTGCATCCAAGCCGGAGGTCAAGTAGACCACCTTGTCTCTTTTTTTTTATTTCTATCTTTTGATGCTGTCGCCTTAGTGCTCCTGGCGATGATTAGGTCTTCTAGAGGTCCTTCTTTTGTAACAGACATGTATATATTATGAGAATGAATGGAAATCTATCTTTGTCTCAATGATTGATGTACGTTTTTCTATTTTTTCAGTTAATTTTTGACAACTATACGTCAATTCCTGGTCCTTCCGAAGTTTTTCCTTCGTCCCTTCCGAAGAAGACCTCTGTCCCTGTTAATTTTGTTGATGATTCTGCGAGTAAGGATTTGACAGAAGAATTGGAAGAACTTCGAGGACAACTCCAGTCCGTGAAGAAGCAATCGCTTGTGCTTATGGAACAATCTCGAAAATCTTCTGAAAGGGAGAAAATTGCACTCCAACAAGCTCAAACTGCCATCGCTGAGAAGGACTCTGCCGTTGCTGAAGCTGCTGCAGCTACGTCTCGAGAAAATTCTATGCTCCAGCTGCTGATAGATGCTAGCTTGGATATGGCAGGTATCTTTGTCGTGCTTCTTCTTTTTCTTTGTTGCTTGCCTCCTTATTTCTCCGACTTGTTTTAAATAGGTTCTTTTTTGGATGCTGCCTCGAAGATGAACGTGTCGAACTCGCTCCAGTGTTTCTTCTTCGCGGCTTGCACGTGAGCATGGTTCGAATTTTTGGGGCACGCCTGAACGGACTCGCCAAATCGTCAGTTTCAAGATCGCGCGCTTCAGTTGCGAGTATCTCGACTTCTGTACGAGGACTTTGTCTCTGGTCTATGGTACCATGTTTCCTCGCAATAAGATGCCAGAAACTCTTCCTGCATTGATGGATAAATTTGATGCTCCTGCATCCATGGCTTTGTACGAGCCCAACTTGGCGCAAGGTTTGCGATGATCATGATAAAAATCTGCTACCGAAGTTAGACGTGGGGCAAATTGTTCCAAAGTCCTTGGAGAAGATGTGAAGAGGAAAAGAAACTTAGAATATGATGATATTGTTACTCCTGTGGCCGAGACATGATGGATGAACTCTTCGGATGGATGCCGAGTTCTTCATGCAGCTACGCTGAGCATAGCACTCGTGCTGTAAATAATGAGCGCTTAACCATAGACAATATATTGGGAAATCCTTGAAGATAAACTTATTCCGAAGATTGTATCTTGTGTATATGATCTATATTGTAAAGTCACTATATTTTTATTTTTATCGCCAAGCCCCCGGGCGTTTTGATTGCAGTATTTTTGTTTGTTATAATGCGAGGTTGTCCCAAGGCAAAATAATATATACTGTGTACTATTTTTTGCGGGTGCGAGCCCCCGAGCTTTTTGGTGATAGGCTTTAAGTGGAGATGGGCTTTTATTACCAGGAGCGTCTTTGAAGCGGCCTTGCGCTAAGAGTTTGGGCTGAATTGCCCATGTATCGTAATATAGTAGATCACATCGTGTTTAGAATTAACAGATAGAGTCTGGCCCGTGCACGGTTAGGTGCACGCCTCAATTAGAAAGTCCCTTGGACTATAAATATGTATCTAGGGTTATCGAGAAAGGAGGACAATCACGTTCACAACAAACACAAATCAGGCGCATCGCCACCCCCTTCCTTCGAGGGTTTCTTCCGGGTATCAGCCTAGATCGCATCTCGCGATCTAGGCAGTCTGTATTCGTCTACCTTGTGCTGCTCGTGCTGAAGCGTTGTTGATGGCGAGCAGTACTACTTATCATTAGGTGTTTAGGGGCTTGCATTGATGCTTTCTCGTGCATATCTGCGTGGCGATGCCGTCCCTCGACACTAGCTGCCCTTACACCTATCCAGGTGTAAGGGCAGCATCTTGCTTCGTTTGTTAGTAGATCCGATCCGTTATAGTTGCTCCTTGCTCCGCAGGGATTAGTTTAATATCTGCATAGTTAGGCCTTATGCTGGGGTCGGACGATCCGGTAGTGCGTTAGGTGTTGTTTACCGTTCCTACAAGGGATGTTCCGGGAATTGACATAATGTTGGTTTTTAGGCCTCTTGTAGGGGTAGTTTTCATCATCTTCCGTATCTGCTAGGCCCGATCACGCGTAGGACGTCCGGTTATGCGGTGAAAACCTAAACGTCGAGATCGTTTTAGCTTTGTTTTGATCAAGGATCCCCATGTCATTGCAAATCCAACGTGAACCATGGGCGATCGGCTCTTTGAGCCGATCCACGGGGCAACCTGAGAGAGCCGATAGGACTCGTATTTAATGTTTACGTGTCTACCATGCAGGAACAATCGAAGCAATCTAACACCTTCCTCCGATCGGGTCTAGGTCAGGTGGCACGCCCTAGCAACCGCCGGACGTGGCTGGAAGACTTGCGGGACGACGCGAGTGCCAGGGTCCACTAAGCGGCCTTGGGAGCCTCCGGCTCGTTTAGCTTAACCATTGCCGCCGGTGGGTTTTGGCAGGTAACACATTCTGGCACGCCCGGTGGGACATCTTCTGCAACATCCACGTCAACACCGACATCCGAGATGGCGGAGGAACAGATCACATACGAGGATCTCCCTCCTGATCACAAGAGGAAGTACGATGAGCTGAAGGCCATCGTTGAAGCCGAACTCATCGGCTCCTTTGAGACGACCCGTTCTCACGATATCAAGCTCAAAGGAAACACGCGTCCGTCGCATGGCGTCAACACGGTAGATCTCAGCCACTCCATAAGGGAGCCAGGGTTCTCCTTTAGTGTCAACATGGCAGGGCTGGTGAACCGCCATGGCGCGGACAAAGCAGAGAGCAGCCACTCTCGTGGCAAAGATAAAGAAGAGGCCGTTTCACGACCGGCCCCAAGATGATGATAGACGGTACCTAACCGAGGAGGAGGTGAGAAGCGTGCGGTATCAACGCCCACTATCCGTGCATCTCCTCAACAAATATGAGCAGCAATACCGACGTCGCGCTACGACGAAGACGATGAGAGATATCGTCGCGGTCGATGTAGAAGACGGAGGTATCGTCGCATGAGCGAAACAACGGATTACGACGTCGCGCTAGAGGGAGGTCAAGAGAGCAAGACAACGTGGATAAACACTGGGACTGTCCTTTCTTCAAACATTGCTGGGACTGAATGAGCCGATTGCCAACAATCGAGAACTTGGAGATGCAAACAGCAAAGGAGGAAGACAAATGAAGTTTCAGTGTTCGAGCGTCTAGGGCCTCTCCCACCTCATAATAAACGAGCTGAGTCATCTCAAGAAGAAGACTTTGAGGAGTCGGATGGAGAAGAAGATAGGTATCACCGACCAAGGTGGTGCCCTGACGGACTCAGCCATTCTCAAAAGCGTAGAGTGCAGCGGCTGCGAAACCTGGAAGAAGCCGAGGCACAGTACTGTACACGTTGAGAAGAGCACGGCCCGATCTGGCCGTGAAAATTCAGCAAACATTGGAGACGAAGGCGCGCCCGCCAAAGAAAGTATGGCGCCCAAAACAGGCGAAAGCCGATGCACAGGCATCGGCTGATGCCGATGTAGAGACGTCGGCTGGTACAAACACAGTGTTCAGGATCTCGTCAGAGATTTATGACCCAAGACATGGTGAGCATACCTCCGTCGAGTCACGTCACCATAATAAGAGACCAAGAAGTTGTAAACCCTCATTAAGCATTACAATGGAAAAGGAGGCCGATTTCAGCGATCGGCCAGCATTATCCTCAACATACGCTTTGCCTGTGTTCAACATTGACTTGGCAAGCGATGGAAAGCTGGGTTATGGGTTTACATCAGCGGACGAGCTAGAAGAGATTGATAGGAAGTCACGACCAACATTTATCAAGCAAAAGTTAGACGCCGGGTCTGAGGCTGACAGGTACCTGAATGGACTTCTAATGTTGCCCTCGAAGAAAAAGGATGGCCGGGCGCGTCGCTATAGATTCCGGAACCCAACGGCGCTAGCAATACCGGATGAAGGCCGAAGTCGAGGAAGTCAAGAAGGAGATCAAGAAGATGCTGGACGGGTTCATCAGGCCATGCAGGTACGCTGAATGGATTTCTAATGTTGTACCTGTGGAGAAAAAGGACGGCCGATGGCGCGTAGCCATAGATTTTCGGAACCTTAACAGCGCCACTCCGAAGGACGAGTATCCGATGCCGGTAGCAGAAACATTGATCAATGCAGCTGCTGGTCATAAATATTGAGTTTCATGGATGGCAATGCTGGCTACAACCAAATTTTCATGGCTCCAGAAGATATACACAAGACCGCATTCAGAGTGCCAGGCTCGGTGGGCTTGTTTGAATATGTGGTCATGACGTTTGGACTGAAGAACGCCGGCGCAACATACCAAAGAGCCATGAACTACATCTTCCATGATCTAATTGGCAAGTTGGTGGAGATTTACATCGACGACGTGGTGGTAAAGTCTGTTGCGACGGACGGACACTTAGAGGATTTGCGACAAGTCCTGGACCGAACTCGGAAGTTCGGACTGAGAATGAATCCAAAGAAGTGCGCCTTCGGTGTGACGGCCGGTCAGTTCCTAGGATTCTTGGTTCACGAGCGTGGGATTGAGATCGGCCTGAAGAGTCAAGAGGCAGTGCGAACGATGAAGCCGCCCACCACAAAGAAGGAGCTCCAATGTCTCATCGGCAAGATTAACTTCGTCAGAAGGTTTATCTCCAACCTGTCAGGACGAATTGAGCCGTTCATGGGCTTGGTTAAAATCAAGTCTGATGAGGAGTTCCGCTGGGGGGCAGAACAACAACAGGCATTTGATGATATTAAGGAATACCTAACCAAGCCACCTGTGTTAGTTCCGCCGCAGCAAGACAGGCCGTTCTACATTTACTTGTCAGTGGCTGACACCTCCATCGCATCAGTGGTGGTGCAGGTTTATGATGGCCTGGAAAAAGTGGTTTTCTACCTCAGCAGAAGGATGTTGGATGCAGAAACAAGGTACCCTGAAATTGAGAAGTTGTGCCTCTGTCTATTTTTTACCTGCACCAAGATCCAGCACATCCTGGTGTCAGCAGAAATCATCGTCATATGCAAATCGGATGTCATCAAGCACATGTTGTCGGCTCCTGTATTAAAAGGCCGACTCGGCAAATGGATGTTTGCATTATCGGAGTTCGAAATCCGGTATCAACCGGCGAGGCAGTCAAGGGAAGACGCTGCAGATCTGATTGCTGAACGAATAAACACGGACGTAGCAGCACTATCTGTGCGTGCATGGGCCATGTTCTTTGATGGATCGGTTTGTGAGGATGGTTGCGGCATCGGCGTGCTACTCGTGTCGCCTCGGGGGGCAACATACTCCTTCTCTATCAGGTTGGCTGACCCTTGCACAAACAATATGGCTGAGTACGAAGCGATCTGCAAGGGAATGGAGTTACTCCTGGAAGCTGGGGCTGAAGCAGTTGAGATCTTCGGAGATTCCAAATTGGTGATTTCTCAGCTCACAGAAGAATACAAGTGCGAGAGCGAGTCACTCTTCCCATTATGGGTACAATGCCGTGAGCTGATGGCCCAGTTCAGGTATATAAGCTTCAATTGGATCCCAAGGTCGCAAAATACTGAGGCAAACGACCTCGCACAAACGGCGTCAGGATACAAGGATGTAGCAGGTGAAGCCGATTTTCAAGTGCAAGTCCTGGAACCAGATGATTGGAGAGCCGATATCTTCAATTACTTGAAGGATCCGGCTCGGGGGCACCTAAACGGATAAGATACAGAGCCATGAAGTATGTTCTGATTGGCGATGACATGTTTTATAGAACATTGGAAGGATTACTTCTCAAATGTTTGGGACCAGCCGAGTCCAATCGGCTCTTGCATGAGGTGCATGAGGGTGCTTGTGGAACTCACCAATCGGCTCATAAGATGAAGTGGCTGATTAGGCGCTCGGGATTTTATTGGCCTACCATGCTTGAAGATTGCTTCCAGTATTATAAAGGGTGTCAAGCATGTCAGAAGTTTGGGAGCATTCAGATGGTACCCGCATCAGCAATGAATCCTATCATCAAACCTTGGCCATTCCGAGGATGGGGTATGGATATGATCGGAGAAATTTATCCCGCGTCAAGCAAGGGCCATAGATGGGTTCTGGCCATTACAGATTACTTCACGAAATGGGTGGAGGCGGTCCCTATGAAGAAAGTAGCGTCGGAAGACGTTATCAAATTCGTGTTGGAACATGTCATTCATAGATTCGGGATTCCCCAAACTATTACGACCGATGGAGGTTCGGTCTTCGTTTCGAAAGAAATGAAAAAGTTCTGCGATGACATGGGGATCAAGTTAATCCGATCGTCTCCATATTATGCTCAAGCAAACGGGCAGGCTGAAGCATCCAACAAAAGCTTGATCAAGCTGATCAAGAGGAAAATCGACGAGCACCCTAGACGATGGCATGAGGTGTTGTCAGAGGCGTTGTGGGCTTACCGCATGTCGTGTCATGGAGCAATAAAGACCACCCCGTACCAGCTTGTCTATGGACAAGAAGCTGTGTTACCCTGGGAAGTTAAGGCGGGGTCAAGACGGGTCACGTTTCAAAATGATTTAACTGCTGAAGAATATGCAGCCCTGATGAGTGACAGCATTGAAGATGCAACGGAACTTAGACTATGGTCACTTGAGAAAATCAAGGAAAACAAAGCCAAGGTGGCTCGTGCATATAATAAGAAAGTGAAGCCAAAAGAGTTCCAAGTTGATGATCTGGTATGGGAAGCCGTATTGCCGTTGGGGACGAGGGATAAAATGTATGGTAAATGGTCTCCGAATTGGCATGGCCCGTATAAAGTTGTCCAAGTTTTGAAGGGGAATGCGTACATGCTCGAGATGTTGGATGGCGTGAAGTTCCCAGTAGCCGTCAATGGCCAGCATCTCAAGAAGTATTTCCCAAGTATGTGGGATGATGGACAGTAAAGATATGGAGGCCGATACACAAATCGGCCAGTAAAGAATGAAATGGGGGCCGATTGTATGAAATCGGCCGGTAAAAAAAAATATAATAAGAAAAAATATAGCCGATGCACGGTCATCGACTCTAGAGATTGAAGGATATTTTGAACATGGTCTGTATCTGTTTGACCGTGAAAAGGCAGCTGTTTCGCCTTGAATTGCGTTTGGAATGCAGGCCGATGCTTTGCCATCGGCTCTTTGAGCAATGACTTCGTTGAACAATCGGCCAAATTGACAAGAAAGCAAAGGTGATTGAGAGAAATTTTCTTCATTAATAAGAGAGGATCTTTACAATGAAGAGCCGATTGCTCAAGAAAGGAAGAACAAAAGAAGAGCCGATTGCTCAGGGACTACTAGTCCTACAGCGCTACTCCTCGCTGGCCTCATCGTCGGTGCCGGAGCCGCCGTCGACGCTGCTTCCGGAGACTTCCTCGTCGCTGCTACCCATGTCTTCGGCTGGGGCCTCTTCTTCCTCGTCGTCGTCATCGTCCTCACTGTCCGCCCAAGCGCGGAAACGCTTTGTCGGCGGATACCCAGCGGAAGAGGAGGAATCATCCTCCTCCTCTTCTTCTTCTCCCTCCTCGTCGTCATCATCGTCCTCGCTGTCCGCCCACATGCGGGAGCGCTTCGTTGGCGGGTACCTGGCGGAGGAGGGGGCCTCTTCCTTCTTTACTTTTTCCTTCTCCTTGTCGGAGGAGATGGGGTTCGCCCTGGAGTGGAGGTCGTCTTCATTCTTTGGCGAAGATTGGAGGGAGAGGCCTGAGGAGGTAGAAGAAGAGGAAGACATTGCTGGGGAAGAGGGTTTTTTGGTGCTGGTGGAGAACAGAGCAAGGGGATGAAGTGGCGAACCGTCTGGCACAGATAAATAAAGGGGATGCAGCGAAGATTTAATGCCATGACGGTTCTCGAGGACATGATGCCAAAACTGTTAAATCGGGCAGAGAAGTTGAGAGGGCAGGGTGTCATGATGAAGAATATTGTGGTTCGTTCTGCTACACGACATGACCCTTCAAGAAAAGAGATGGTTTTGCTATTATCATTATCAAAACCAGGGGCATGTGTTATCACCGATTTTGGCCAAATTAGGAGGTGGCCGTAAGTGAAGATGGGCTTTGAAGATTACACGAGCGTCTTTGAAGCGGCCTTGCGCTAAGAGTTTGGCTGAATTGACCATGTATGCAAATAGTAGATCGCATCGTGTTTTAATTAACAGATAGAGTCCGGCCCGTGCACGGTTAGGTGCACGCTCAATTAGAAAGTCCCTTGGACTATAAATATGTATCTAGGGTTATCGAAAAGGAGGACAATCACGTTCACAACAAACACAAATCGGCGCATCGCCACCCCTTCCTGAGGTTTTTCCGGTAAGCATCATGCTGCTAGATCGCATCTCGCGATCTAGGCGATGCGTTTGTCGTCTACCTTGTGCTGCTCGTGCTGAAGCGTTGTTGATGGCGAGCAGTACTACTTATCATTAGGTGTTTAGGGGCTTGCATTGATGCTTTCGTGCATATCTGCGTGGCAATGCCGTCCCGACACCTAGCTTACACCTATCCAGGTGTAAGGGCAGCATCTTGCTTGTTCGTTACTTAGTAGATCCGATCCGTTATAGTTGCTCCTTGCTCCGCAAGGATTAGTTTAATATCTGCATAGTTAGGCCTTATCGGGGGTGGACGATCCGGTGTTAGGTGTTGTTTACCGTTCCTACAAGGGATGTTCCGGAATTGACGTAATGTTGGTTTTAGGCCTCTTGTAGGGGTAGTTTTCATCATCTTCCGTATCTGCTAGGCCGATGCGCGTAAGACGTTCCGGTTATGCGGTGAAAACCTTAAACTGTCGTAGATCGTTTTAGCTTTGTTTTGATCAAGCGGGATCCCCATGTCATTGCAAATCCAACGTGAACCATGGGGCGATCGGCTCTTTGAGCCGATCCACAGGGCAACCTGAGAGCCGATAGGGCTCGTATTTAATGTTTACGTGTCTACCATGCAGGAACAATCGAAGCACAACACCTTCCTGATCGGGTCTAGGTCGGGTGGCACGCCCTAGCAACCGCCAGGACGTGGCTGGAAGACTTGCGGGACGACGCGAGGTGCGCGGGGTCCACTAAGCGGCCTTGAGGAGCCTCCGGCTCTTCGTGTTGCTTAACCATTGCCCGCCGATGGGTTTTGGCGGAGCCCCCGAGCTTTTTGTTGACCGCTATTTTGTCGATATCTCTTTTTATTTTGGCGAATTTTATACCAAGGCAGGATGTTTCTTTTGTGTTTATCGACACGTATATATATATTGTATCGTTTAGGGGGAAGCCCCCGAGCCTGTCGAGAAAAGATATATAATTCCACTATCTTTATTATATTGCAGCACAGCGAGCCCGCCTTTAAAAACCTTCCGGCCCCACTCGGTGCCCGAAAAGGAAAAAGTGCGTCTGAAAACTCCCGGGTTTTACATTGTATTTTTACGAGACTATATTTTGGCATCTAAGCGTAAAAACGCCTGAGCTGCGCCACATTCCAAGGATTTGGCTCGTCAATTCCGTCTTCTTGTCCTTGATTCTGTATGCTCCTCCTTCAATTACTTCGACGATGTAAGGTCCAAGCCACGGTGACTCGAGTTTTTCTGATTAAGCCGTAAGACCAAATCACCGACTTGGAAAGATCTTGGCCGTAATCGTCGATGTGGTAGTTTTTCAGTCCTGTTGATATTTGGCGACTCGTGATAGGACTTCGTCTCAGCTTCATCAAGTGCATCGACATCATCCTCCAAAGCTTTCCTCGAGGTTTCTTCATCATATTCTGTAACTCTTGGAGAATCATGTTCTATTTCTATCGGCAGGACTGCTTGGCTCCATGGACGAAAGAACGGTGTTTCTGTCCGTATTTGGTGTTGTTCGAATACTCCACAACACACTTGGCAACTCCTCCGGCCAAGTATGCCGAGCTTTTTCCAATGGTCCTAGCAGCGCTTCTTGATACGTTGGCATGATGCCATTGGCCTCTCGACTTGACCGTTGGTCGTGGATGCGTGATGACGCAAAACTCAATTTGATGCCCACTTCGCGATATGTTTTGAACTCTGGACGTAAAATTACTGTTATCTGTGACAATGCTATGAGGGACTCCAAATCTAAAGACGATGCTTTTCACGAATTTAATCGCCGACGCGCCGTCCGGTGAATTTATCGGCTTTGCTTCTATCCACTTTGTAAATTTGTCGACAACGACACATATACTCATAACCTCTGGCGAAGCTTTGTGAGTTTTCCCACCATGTCGAGACCCCATTGAGCAAAGGGCCAAGATAATGGGATTGGCATAAGTTCTGCTGCGGGAGAGTGAGGTTTGGCGGCAAATCTTTGGCACGCGTCGCAAGTTCTCACTATTTCCTTCGCGTCCTCGATTGCTGTTAACCAATAAAATCCTGCTCTGAAAACCTTAGCCGCGATGCTCGGCTACTCGCGTGGTGCCCGCATATCCCTTCGTGCACATCTTTCAGGATGATTCTTCCTTCTTCGGGTGTAACACATCTCTGTAGCACGCCCGAAATACTTCGTTTGTACAACTCCCCTTTTACCACAGTAAAATCTCCTAATTATTCGCCTTGCTTCAACTGGATCGTCGGGTATCGTTTTCCTTAGGATGTATGATATGTAAGCCTGCATCCATGGAGTTTGCACCATCATGACTAGCTCCTGCTCCTCTTCTTCTTCTACTGTGTCGTTGGTGGTACTCGAGGGTTTCTCTTTTTTCTCCTTCTTTGTTTTCGCTGGCTTTGTTGATCTTTCGCTTATCTCTTCCCAAAACACGCCTGGAGGAATCGCGAGACACTGTGACCCGATGTTTGCAAGAACATCGGCTTCATCGTTACTCATCCTGCTAATGTGGTTTACCTCGCATCCATCAAATAATTTCTCCAGCTCATTGTACACCTCTTTGTATGCTATCATACTTTCGTTGACTGCACATTGGTTCATAATGTGCCACCAATTGTGAGTCGCCGAAGATTTTAAATCGGGTTGCACCGCAAGCTTTCGCCATCTTCATCCCATGTATGAGAGCTTCATATTCTGCTTCGTTGTTAGACGCGTTTGGGAACGTCATCCGTAGGACATATTTCAACTTGTCGCCTTCAGGTGATACCAATATCACACCTGCTCCAGCACCTTCCAACCTTTTGGATCCGTCGAAGTTCATGGTCCAAGTTCTCGATAAATCTGGAGGCCCCGTGTTTTGTAACTCCATCCACTCTGCAATGAAATCTGGTAAAACCTGCGATTTTATTGCCTTTCTTTTCATACGTGATGTCCCGAGGGGAAAGTTCTATTCCCCAAAGGGAGACACGACCCGTAGCTTCTGGGTTGTTCAATATGTTTGACAAGGGAGCTTCATTGACCACTATTATCGGGTGTGCCGAAAAATAGTGTCGCAATTTTCTTGCTGTCGATTACTCCATACGCCAGTTTACGTGTGCGGGTACCGCTGTTTTGAAGGCGACGTACTTCGCTGATGAAATATACTGGCCTCTGAACTCCATGGAGCTTTCCTTCTTCTTCTCTTTCGACTACTAGGGCTGTGCTGACCACCTGAGGTGTGGCTGCAATGTATAAGAGGAGAGGTTCCTTCTCTTTAGGCGCCACCAGGATTGGTGGTGTCGAAATTGTCCGCTTGAGGTTCTCGAAAGCCCTATCTGCTTCCTCGTTCCATTGAAATTTTCCCCCTGTTTGATCAATGCGTAAAACGGTAATGCCTTCTCTCTAGCCTGGCGACGAATCTGCTCAAAGCTGCGCCCCCAGATTAGCTGTTGTATTTCTTTAACTTTGTTGGCTTTCTCATAGTAACGATGGCCTGGATTTTTTCGGGGTTGGCTTCGATCCCCCTTGCTGATACCAAGAACCCGAGAAGTTCTCCTGCAGGGAACTCCAAAAGAGCACTTTGTCGGGTTCAACTTGATGCAAAACTTGTCGAGATTGTCGAAGGTTTCCTTCAAATCTTCGATCAGAGTTGACCCTTTCTTTGATGTTATCACGACATCATCGATGTAGACTTGCACATTTTCCAATCTGTGTTGCTAGGCACTTCTGCATCATCCATTGTATGTTGCTCCCGCGTTTTTCAAACAAAGGCATTGTTTTGTAGCAAAACATGCCGTAAGGTGTTATGAACGCTGTCTTGGCTTCATCTTCTTCTTTTAATCTGATCTGGTTATAACCAGAGTATGCGTCCAGGAAGGAAAGACGTTCGCATCCTGCCGTGGAGTCGATAATTTGATCGATCCTTGGGAGGGGAAAGTGATCCTTAGGACAATGTTTATTGACACACGTAAAGTCGACACACATGCG
The DNA here is from genome assembly GCA_030979885.1 of Lolium multiflorum. Classification (NCBI taxonomy): domain Eukaryota; kingdom Viridiplantae; phylum Streptophyta; class Magnoliopsida; order Poales; family Poaceae; genus Lolium; species Lolium multiflorum. The sequence continues at coordinate 94,045,594 of CM061752.1, read as the reverse complement.
AAGGATTTTTGTGTGTTTCTTCGGCACCATCACTGGGTTAGATACCCACGTGGCTTCTGTAGTTATTTCTTTAATAAAACCAGCATCTTTGAGTCGATCTATTTCGATAACATGGCTTTGCGGCTAGGTTCCGAAAAGCGCCGCAAAGGTTGCTTACTGGTCTTGCGAGAGGATCCAAATTGAGGTGGTGCTCGGCAAGTTCACTGGTACTCCTGGCATGTCAGCTGGACACCATGCGAAGATTTTCCAGTGCTCACGGAGGAACTCGACGAGCGCGCTTCCTATGCGACATCCATGTTTTTGCAATGGACGTCGTTTTCTTTGGATCGGGTGGATCTGTACCTCTTTTGAATCCTTGGTTGTGTTGAAAGTTGGCTCCTTAGAAGATCTCCCTACCTCTGGTAGCACATCATAATCAGTGAACCTTGGCGCCACATACTGCTTGCATCCCGAAAGTTTCAGATCGATGAAAATCCTGTCGCATTTATCAGATTTGAAACTTCCTTTGATTGTGATGGGTCCCTTGGGCCCAGGCAATCTCCACAACAAATATGTATAATGCGGTACTGCCATGAACCTGGCATACGCTGGTCGTCCCAACAGAGCGTGATATTGCGACGGAAAATCCACAACTTCGAACTCCAAATTCTCTATCCTGTAGTTTTCTCGGGTTCCAAACTGAACGTCGAGGTTGATCTTGCCCAATGGGTAACTTGGCTTTTCTGGTGTAATCCCGTGGAAACGTGTGTCGTTGGTTTCAAGTTTGCCAGGGATATGTTCATCTTCCTCAATGTATCTGCATACATAAGGTTTAAGCTGCTGCCGCCATCTATGAAAACTCTCGACACGTCAAAACCAGCGATTACTGCGGGTAAAATGAGTGCTGATTGTCCTGGTCGAGGAACTTGCTGCGGATGGTCCGCGATTGTGAAGCCGATGTCTTGCCCCGACCAATTTAAGTACTCGTGTTGGCGGAGGCATCTTCTCTGCCATGAACACTTGTCGTGAGATTACCTTCTGCGCCTGTTGGATGGCCTAGCTTTCTGAATCATCGAGACCGCACCGTTAGAATTAGGATCAACATATGGAGGTGGGTGTGGTGCTGCCGTTCTGAGCTGGTGCCGATTTTCGTCGGTTGCGGGAGGAGGTGGAAGGTGGATCTCGCTCCTTGGCCCCTGGGGGTTTCTATTTGTGGCTTGGGCATTTGCGATTCCTGCGGCTCGTAACATTGCCTGAAAATTTCGGCAATCTTTCTGGAGATGCCTGATTGCCTCTTTAGTTATTGTCAAGATAAAAATGCATTTGACACGGACCGTTCATCATCTCTTCGGGGGACACATAAGGTCTTTGAAACCTTGGTCCACTATTTTGTCTGCCGCGAGAATCGCCTCTATTGTCGCCTTGATGCTCGTTACTCCTTTGATAGTCATCTCGACTGTTTCCTCCAGGATTTCCTCGAAAGCCAGCCGATATATGGCCAGGAGCATCGTTGTTGTAGAACTGGTGAGAAAATCGCCTTCTATTTTGATAATTTCGACCACGATCCTCTTGGCGACCTATGTCGCTTGTTGTATATTGCGTCTTCTCCATCTGCCCATTTATTGGCTATCTCCATGAGTTCTGATATGGTCTTAGGGTTAGTTCTCCCTAAGTCCTCGACGAAGTCTCCTCGCCGAATTCCTGCCACGAACGCATCTATTGCTCTCTCGTCAGATATATCTTCTGCCGATGTTTTTATATTTTCTCATCGACTCGTCATGTTTTTGTCGACACGCCCTCAACTCTTCCAATGACGCAGGTTTCTTGCAGGTGGATCGGAAATTTTTCACGAAGATATCCTCAAAGTTATCCCAGCTGTCGATGGAACTTGGGGGGAGTTTCTTTATCCAAGATCTCGCGGCACCGCTCAAGTGAACTTGGATACTTTGCATAGCTGTTGCTCTGGTTCCTCCTACCAGCTTCACCATCTCGAGATAATCCACGAGCCAATCCTCGGGATCTTGCAGGCCGTCGAATTTCTTGAAATTTTCGGGTAGCTTGAACCCTTTTGGGACTCGAGTCTTTCGAACTCTTCTCGTGAAACACGGGAGCCCACACATATCTTCGTCGGCAACTTCTGGTGAGTGCTGACGCTCCCTTCTTTCTTGTCGCGCTCGTCCACCCTTACTTGACTGTTGTGTCTCTTGCTCCACTTGTTCTTGGGGGGTCTTGAACTGCTGCGGTGGGTCGTGGACTATTTTGCCTAGGATTTTCTTCGGGAGGCGTTGTTGCAAACGCTGTTCCCATAACTCCTACTCCAGCCATCGCCATATTGAACAATGGTTCTCTCGGGTCCCCAGGAGGTGGTCTGGACGCCAGGATGTAAGCTTGTGTTGCCATGTAACCTGCTTCTGGAGTTTTTGGGATGATATTTCCCCTTTCATCAATCGACATAAAGGACATGTCGAGATTTTGAATTATGTTTCCTCTTTGCTTCGGGTATGTTTTGCAACCGAGACATTGCTCTCCTCCGAGCTTCTCGTGATTATCTCCCGAAGTTCCCGATTGTCGACTTAACTCTGCTCGGCGTCTGCTTGATGCCTCTTTTCTCCTATTCAAGGATGATGTCTGTTTTTCCAACTCTCTGCTTACCCGAGCAAGTCTATATTGATATGCTTGAAGTTCTTGTACAGTAGCAGTGGTGGTCATAGGTTCTGAACCATCCATGGCTCTTGCAGCCCTATCCCACGCTTCTTGCGGGAGTTGTACTCTTTCTCGAGGTGAGGACCCGACGTATTTAGTGCCTAGGCCTTTTCTGAGATCAGCGGGATCGATGTATGGATTTCCCAAATCATCGAAAGCCTCTGACGTTTCTGGCTCTGATCGGCTGCCCCTTCTATCGCATAAATCTGATGATATTTTGTGTATTGATTTTTGTCAGATTGGTGACACCATCATATAGAGTGGTGAAGACCTTTCCGATGGCACAGATTTGTCGATGAAGTCGAAGCTGTCGACGCTGTCGGGTCGCTGCTTATAAAGGAGTCCGCAGACGACTCGAAGGATGTGTTGCTGAAGATCTTGGCGAGCTTTCCGCTTGCTTTGCTGTCGACGAAGCGTGGCGACGAAAACTCCCCGTCACTCGACGAAAAGCTAGAATCGACCGCTGAAAATTCCGACGAGATCGGAACTTCGAGACGGTAGGATCCTTCCTTGTTGACGCCAAATCGGAATTCTCCGAACGTCATGATAATGGGCTCCTCCAGATAGGCACATGCATCCATACGGGAGGGCGGGTGAGGAATAAAATTGACTAGATCAGTTTTTCCCTTGTTACCTCGATCCATCGCATTGCTTGCTACCGACGAAGTCGACGATCTTGAACGTGCCATCGAGATCAGCTCCTTGCAACCTCTAATCCCCACAGACGGCGCCAATTGACAAAGGATTAATTTGTCAATGCCTACAGATTGTAGACTAGGGTTTTGCTAGAAGTAGAGGGCAAGTAGATCTCGAAGGTTTCAGCCGAAAAGTACTCGACGATTATGAAAACTAGGGTTGTGTTGACAGTAGATTCGATCCTTGTCGTCCTCGACTCCCCTTATAGAGGGTGGAGCCGAGGATTTCGTAATACACAAGTTACAGAGTTCGGGAAGGTTTCGTACCCAACCCGTAAGATTACAAATCTCTATCTTTCCTAATACAAACTATCTTTCCTTAACACTAAATGGGCTTCCGAGTCTTCTTATTCTTCGAGTCCTGGGCCTTTAGTAAACCCAGGGTACCATCTTTGGCAGGCCCATTGGGGATGCCTATGTCATAACCCACTAGCATGTGGGCCGGACCGACTGCACTCGTTTGACCGGTCAACAAAAAAAGGGCCGGCCCACAAGACATGTGGGACCCACTTTCCGTTATCGGGCTGGCCCATTTAACTAGCGGGGTCCACCTTAAAACAACCGGGCCGGCCCAAGAAGTTATTGGGCCGGCCCAATTAGCATGTGGGTCCCACTTCCCGCTATGGCCGCCCATTTAGTACGTGGGGTCCACAATAGATCAAACAGGCTGGCCCAACAAGAAAGTGGGGGCCAAAAACAGTGGGTCCCACTTTCCGTTAAAGGGCCGGCCCATTTCGTACGTGAGGTCCACAATAGATCAAACTCGGCCCAACAAGAGATGTGGGTCGGGCCAAAAACACAGTGGGTCCCACTTTCGAAGGGCCGCCCATTTAGTATGTGGGTCCACCATCTAGCAAGTGGGCGGGCCAAAACAAGGTGGTCCCACTTTCCTGTTAAAGGTCCCGCCCATTTAGTATGTGGGGTCCACCATCTAGCAAGTGGGCCGGCCCAACAAGATAGTGGGCCGGCCAAAACAGGTGGGTCCCACTTTCCTCTTAAAGGGCCGGCCCGTTTAGTATGTGGGGTCCACCATATAGCAAGTGGGCCGGCCCAACAAGATAGTGGGCCGGGCCAAAAACAAGTGGGTCCCACTTTCGTCTTAAAGGGCCGACCCATTTAGTATGGGGTCCACAAAAGCAATTGCTGGCCTAGTTAGTGGGCTGCCCCAGTGGGTGGGGTCCACCTTAAAGCAAGTGGGCCGGCCCAATTAGATTGTGGGGTCCACCTAAATCAAGTGGGCTGGCCCAATAAGTAAGTGGGCCAGCCCATTTAGTTGCTGTTTATATGCCGGCGTAATAGGCGCTTTAGGATTTTGCGAGCCGGCACATATGTGATTTCGCTTAATTGGGCCGTTTAAGGGATGGGAATTCGTGATTTAGATACTGAGAATATTTACGCAGCATTGATTTCTGTCGGATAGCCTCACTTACCACAAGCACCAAAGAAATAATGCGCGAAAGAACTATAAAAACTAACTAAATATTACATCAGTTGCAAGGCTTTGAAAAATATTACAGAACCCAGAGAAATTGAATGGTAATTAAACCTAGCAATACAATGAAGCGATCCGGCAATCTTTTAAGTTGTCCATGCAGCACCTATATCTGAAACAAAGACATTACAAGTTAAGACAGCAACAATGGAAACGCAAAGACACTGCAATATTGTTTGCCAAAGAATTTGGAACTCATCATTTCGTCGTTATAACAAGATCATTGTAATGCGCACAATAAGCAAACAAAGAGTGCATGCCGCATACCAACAACCAATATAACAGAGCATGTTAGAATGAAACAACAGACTTACTACCTTTGAGTCCCATGCAAACCAACATGTTCAGGGAGTACAAAATTGGCATGAACAACATAGTAGCAGGCTATAAATTTTGTAACAACGACTGAGCAAGATGAAGTTATGATGGCTACATCTACAGAGCAGGGAATGTAAACCAAAAATAGAAGTTACGATGGCAAAAGCTAAAGAGGAGGGAATGTGAACCAACATGTGCCAAGTGCAATTACTTCATTTTGGCCGTGAACTAAATAATACTCCTGAACTTATAGTGAAGGGGATGCAAATCAAGATGTTTCGGGATATAAACTTGTAATGAGCAACACATAGAGGATAGTTAATGTTGGAGCTTAGGATGGACCAGATACAGAATATAGTGGGATCACCTGTGAACTTGTATAAGAGGGAATGCAAACCAATATGTTCAGCTTTCCATATGTGAGCGTCATGCCAAGTCAGAGAAACAATTCAATAATGCAGCTTTTGAAGAACAAGATGGCACGCAAAATTATTATCTAGTAGTATGACAAGTTTATTTGTACTACAGGCTAGATAGCAGAGTGATAGCATGCCAAACTAAGTCCTTACTTTGTTAGCTTACAATGAACTAGATACAAAACAATGGCATCACCTGTAGTACAGGGAATGCAAGCCAACATGTTCATGGAGTAAAAAATTGGCACAAACAACATAGTAGCAGGCCATAATTTTTGTAACAACGACTGAGCAAGATAAAGTTATGATGGCTAGATCTACAGAGCAGGGAATGTAAACCAAATATAGAAGTTACGATGCCAAAAGCTATAGAGGGAATGCGAACCAACATGTGCAATTACTTAAAATTGGCCATGAACTAAAATAATAGCAGGATGTTACTATAATACCTATAATTTTTGTAACAACGACTGAGCAAGATAGAAGTTATGATGGCTACATCTACAGAGCAGGGAATGCAAACCAAAATGTTCAATCGCTTAAAGTTAGCAATGAAGTAGAAAATAGCAACGTGTTACGGTCATAGCTAGGAATGAACTAAAAGAGCTTCAGACAAACAAGCATCTGAACCCAGAACATGGCGCTAAAACAAGGGACTTACATTAGGAGAAGCACTGTGGGAGCACAGCAGATCTTCCTGGGGTTGATAGATCCGGTGATGAAGTACGCTACATGTGCTACTTGGGGTTGGAGAGACGGCCATTACACTTCATGATTACTCATCTCATCTGCAAAAACGTAACGGCGCGTCGTTAGCACAAACAGGTTCCCCCAAGATTAAACAAGAAATTGCAGGCAAGCAAGAAAAGCGACGAGAAGAGTATAGATCATGCACAGCGCCGGTGAAGCAGATCCGGTTCATGCACAGCGGTGTCGGTGAGCAAGATCCGATGCGGTGGACGACGGATCCGGCGAAGCGGCTGAAGCGAGTGCGGTAGACTGCTGGATGAGCATATGGTTTCGAGGTACGGCGAGGATGATCCGGTCCGGTTGATGACGGCGTCGATGAAGCGGCTCCGGCAGGCAGCCGGATGACGAGGATCGCGAGGGCTCCTAGACCAGGGAAGTCCGGGGATGTTCCGGTGCGGTGGTCGTGGAGGTGGGAGAGAGGGACTTGGGAAGTTCCGGTGGGTGGTCTGAGGGAAATGAATTTTTTTTGGGAGGGTCTCCGGGCTAGGGAGGTGGTGATCCAAAAAATGACGGGCATACCCCCCACCAACCGACTTTGCTGCCATCTCCACAGGGGTAGAATGGGAATTTGGAAGCGTGTGAAATTTTTGTATTTTGTGGGCGGGAAGTTTTGCCGCTATGAGATTTTGAATTTGGCTACCGTCCAAGTATAATGATAAAAAATTGTGACACCGTACTAGTACCTCTGTTCAAGGCCGAGTGCAAAATCGAATCATCATCACATTAAATACCGGTTACTATCATCGTGATCTATCTTCTTATCCCATTCAAAAACCCGTCTGAAATATTTCAGGATTGGCGGGAGATTTTGCCGCCCGACTGAGATTTGATTTTGAATATGGCTATGGTCAAGTAATATAATATAATACTAATATAAAGACGGTACACCTGGTTAAGTACTAATTGCTCTGCTCCGGCAGTCAAGGCCAGCAGCCACATCAAGCCATCATCATTACAAACAAAATCAGTCAAATCTAGAAGCTAGTATAGGAAAAATCACAGCAGCATAATAAATCCAGAAAACTAAGTACGGAGTATAATACATCAACTGCATACAACAGCCAAAAGCAGCCAATAACAATGTTAATGTTCACGACAAACTAATCTGAAAATAATACAAGACGCAATGTATGGCCAACATGAAGATTAGGATACCCCAAGATGAATGAATCTGATCTTCATTCAGCATATATTTCTTCGTCACTCCGTTCTCTGATCTGAAGGAAATATTCATTGAACTCCTTCCGTCTGCAGTGTGCAGCCAATACATCCTCCAAACGGTATGGCCTCTGTTCATTTCTCATACCATAGTTTCCTAATCTATCCACACGTATTGGCCGCTCATCCCAGGCCTTTATATCATCAAAGTACTCTCTGATATAACCCAAATCAGCGTAGTAGATGCAGCCAGGTCGAAGTGTCGGGTGCACTCTGGTGTCGACGGAGATACACCGGATATAATGGACGAAGAAGGCACGACTGCCAATGTTATTGACGGCATGGAGAGAGCGGCTCTCAGTGTCCACACGGTACACCAATGGTTGACCTTCCTCCAAATGCTTGTTGTCCAACAACACAAGCAGCAGAGCACCATCCGACTTCACAAGGTAGAACTTGTTATTTCCAAGTTCTGGAAATGAAAATAGTGTATCCATGTTGACAGTGCTCGCGCGCTGCTCCAACTGGACATTGTTGGTGCACACTAATTTTCCGAACTCAAAATTGTTCACAGCTATTGCATACGGGGTGGCCTTCGGACACCTCCGCACCAAGACCAACAAGTCCCCCAAGTGGACCAATGACCCGAGCCCGAGTCAAAGCGCTACATGATAAGGTGAACTCACTCCTCACTACCCTCAATCTCGATACCCCATTGGATGGACTGCTACCTCAGGCCGATATGCTTTGTGTTATCAGATATGAACCTCGAGAGAAGGACGTCGCAGCAGACCCGAAGATGGACAAGGAAGAAGGAGGAGAAGAGTGGCCGCCGAAGGACGCCCCCAGGGCCGGCACTGCCGGCCTCCAGGCACCGGCACTGCCGGCCTGTACACCCCGGCACTGCCGGCCTGTACACCCCGGCACTGCCGGCCCCCAGCGCCCTGCACGGCCGGCCCCACCGAATGAAGACGCGGAGAAGACTACGACCGGCACTGCCGGCCCAGGCTCAGCGGCACTGCCGGCCACACCGGCACTGCCGGCCAATCCTCACCGGCACTGCCGGCCCCGCCCCTGTTGACTTAATCTCAACCGTTGATTTCGCATCTATGGACCAGGATAATTTATGTAATGCCGATTTTACCCCTGTACGAATCTGGACCTATAAGTACCTCACCCCTTCCTCCAGATTAGGGTTAGACTTGTTTAGAACTCAAACCTACCTTTGAGCTTAGTCTCCCTTGGGTATCATCCCTCTGTAATCAAGGCACCTTGGTTGTTGACTTTGATCTTGTTGAGTGAGATTCTAGTACTTGTTACTCTCTCTCCCTCACCAAGCTCATCCTCTCCAATCCCAATCTCTCTCCGGGAATTCTGCCTCGTGCCTCTTCCACGGAGATTCTATTGGCGTGGTCCATCGAGCCACGGAGGTAAGCATCGGGTGTATCGGGTTGGTGTGCGTGCGTGAGTCTCGGAGTTCATCGTGTTCTTCGTCCCCCTCGCGTTTTCCCATCTCTCCCGCTTGGTTTCGAAGTCAATCCGCAAGATCGGGCCACACACGGGGTCTTAGACCACATCATATGGTATCAGAGCCTTTGGTTCCCGCGGATTTGACCCTCCACCCACCCGATTTCGTTTCTAGAATTTTTTCCCAAAAAATAGCCCTAAATTGCCTCTTGACCGATCTGTGATTTGGTTGCGTTTTGAGTGGTTTTGATCCATGGATTTCGTGCCCCTCTGGTTGATCTACGTTTTCCCCACTTTCTAGACCTCAATTCCATCGATTTTTGACGTTTTGGTCGGATTTGGCCCGCTTTTCGCGAAGAACAGCTCGAGCTGTTCGTCGGGGACCGGCACTGCCGCCCCCATCAGGCCGGCACTGCCGCCCGGGCCGGCACTGCCGCCACATCCAGGCCGGCACTGCCGCACAGGCCGGCACTGCCGCCCGATCCAGGCCGGCACTGCCGCCAGGGACCAGCCAAGCTCGCCCAGCCAGATTTCGACCACATCTTCACCTTTGTGTTTGCTAGTTCTGGTTTGAGTGCCTTTTGTGTAACACTAACCCGCAGCGACGACGCAAGCGAAGACACTCTCGGCACCCCAACTTGCAAACGTACTCTTGATCCTTCCACCATATTGCAAGTTGCGTGATCATCACCGCCTACGCCACATCTAGGTATAACTTGCAACTCCTCGTTCCTTTTGCGATCCAACCCTCCCGAGCATTGCTTGTTTAGTGTTGCGAGACATTGCACGTGGCCCCGCATTGTGAGGTGTGTGTGTCGTGTTGAGTAAAGCATCCAAGCAAACACTCGTGTGGCAAGATAGCAAAAGCGAGGCTAACGCTAACATAGTGCGTGCAAAAGCCCCAAAAACACAAAAAGAGTGCGAGTAGCACCATACATCCATACATCCATACATCCATACGCCCATACATACAAAAGTGTCCACGTGCCACCAAAGATACAAACGAGTGCAAGTGCCACCATACACGAAAGAGAAAAAGCTTTTAAGCAAAGAGAGATACGAGAAGAGAGGCCGCGTGTGAATCTTGGTGTCTCTTCGTTGCAACCAAAGCTTTGGCTCTCCTTGTGTTAGTGTGACACCGGGCACCACCTTGTTGGTTGGTTTTTGTGTTTTTCCGCCCATTCCTTGGTTGCACTAACCCCATTTATCTCGTGTGTGCGTTCCACATCTTTTCCGTGTTTTCGTGATCACCATTTGGACATTACCCACTTTTAACAACATACTCGATCTTGGATTTGTCTTTTGGCTTTCCACAACACTCGCCTAACACCATATTTGCTAGCTTTTGCGTGTGGTTTTGCGTGTGTTCCCGATACACTTGATCTTGCTTTCGGCTTGGTGGATTGCCTCAATACCATCTTACCTTGGTAAGAGTGCGAGGTAGTCTCCTTCCACTAACATACACAACATAGTTCTTGTCTTGCTATCATGGATAGGAACGGAGATGAAACAAGGGATGGAGAAGTCCTCCGGAACACCGAGAGGTTGGCTACTCAACACAACCTATGGACTCAACGCCAAGAGTTCAAGGAGCAACTATCACTCTTCGAGACCCGCATCGACGAACAATATGAAGAAGTGGCTCACAACTTCTCCACGGTGAACCAAGACTTGGCTCTCCTCCGTGAAGCTACGGACAACTTGAATGGCCAAATGGCGGCCAATGATGCGAACATGGAGCGACGCATGGATAGCCTCGAGCGCGCCATCACCAACTTGGGTCGTCATCGCCGACACCGCTCTACTTCATCATCATCAAGCTCGTCACAAGATTACTATTCTCATGGCCACCGTTCGTCATCAAGCTCCTCCTCAAGGCATGAAGACCATCCTCGTCCTCATCGACCACATGCTCGTCAAGAAGACTCTCGCTCTAACTCAAGGAGAGGTGAATTCCATCGCCATGCTCGTCCTCATGAACGACCTCCACAAGAACAAGTTCCTCACCAAGATCGTCATCAAGCGGCTCGCCATGCCCACCATGGGCGTGACGACCAACCCCACGACAACGTCTTCCACAACATGGCGCCACATGGTGATGCTCCCGCCCAAGGTCGTCAAGAGCAACCAAGGCGTGATCTCCGCAATCATCCTCGCCATGACCAACGTGGAAGAGGAGACCCACAACATGATCAAGACGAGAGGGCCATCCTTGGACATCGCCAACAACCTCGCCAAGACCCTCAACAACATCCTCCACGTGAACCAAGTGAAGCAAGTGTTCAACTCCACCGCCAACCCAATGCTATGGTTGGACGTGAAAGACCTCCTCTACCACCTCAAGCCGCAAGAGATGAAGGCAACCGTCCTCGCCGCCGCAACTTGGAAGATGAAGAGAATATGTATGGCAAACTCAAGTTCAACATGCCCAAGTTCAAGGGTGAAGACGACGCCGAGGCCTACCTCTCATGGGCACTCAAGGTGGACAAGATCTTCCGCATCCACAACTACTCCGGTGCCAAGAAAGTGGCCATGGCATCGCTTGAGTTTGAAGACTACGCCAACACTTGGTGGGAGCAAGTCCTCACTCTAAGGGAAGAAAAGGGTGAACCTCCAATTGACACTTGGGAAGAGATGAAGGAAGAGATGCATGCTCGCTTTGTACCAACCCACTATGAGACCGACCTCTTCAACAAGCTCCAAAAGTTGAAGCAAGGCACCAAGACCGTTGAGGAATTCTTCAAGGAGATGGAGTTGACTATGATGCGAGCTAACATACAAGAATCCGAGCAACAAACCATCGCTCGTTTCTTCAATGGCCTCAACTATCCCATCAAGCGAATTGTGGAGTTCCAACCTTATTCCAACATGGTTGAGTTGGTGCACCAAGCCTCCAAGGCCGAGCGCCAAGTGAATGAGGACCTCAAGTACTCCAAGTCCAAGTCGTACTTCGCCTCCAAGTTCGCGACAACAACACCTCCTTCAACAAGTGTCAAGCCTACCGCATCCTCTACAACATCCAAGCAACCGACTATCCAAAGTCGCATGAAGCAAACGGTGTCCTCCACCGCCTCCTCCAAGGCCTCTACGGGACCCTCCAATGTCACTTGTTTCAAGTGTGGTACTCAAGGCCACAAATCCTTTGAGTGCAAGAACACCAAGGTCATGATCACTATGGAGAATGGTGACATAGAGACTCTAAGTGAAGGTGAATATGAAGCCCTAGTGCAAGCCGCCGTTGCTAATGAGGAAGACTATGATGAAGAAAGTGGAGAAGACCCTCTCTTATGCACACATGATCCAAGCCCTTCTCTTGTGGTCACTCGAGTGCTCACCACTCAACCCCAAGCTATGGAAGACCAAAGATGCAACATCTTCCAAACGCGTGCCGGCATTGGTGGCAAGTCAATCAAGGTCATCATCGACGGTGGGAGTTGCCACAACTTGGCAAGCACCGAGCTATGTGAGAAGCTCAACCTCACACTTCGCAAGCATCCTCATCCATACCATGTCCAATGTGTGGGGACCCCGGACTAGCTGTCCGAAATACCCTGTTATGTATACAGTTCACGTTCCCATGATCAGTGTGCCGTGAACACATAACCGAACTGATATCAAATTACATCATCCTTTACAAAACGGAATAAGAAAATTACAATGAGGTCACATGACCCATCTTTACATAATAGCCTCGAAGGGCCTAATCTAATCATCAGAGTAGCGGAAATCACTTCAATCAGCGTAGAGCCCAAGTCATCTGCCTTAACCCTACAGGCAACTGACTGGGAAGACGTTCCTAGCTCGCATAGACGTCGCCAACTCCTTCTTCATCCGTCGAACTCCTTCAAGTCTGGCCAAGTAAATAGCCAGGGACAAAGCCGTGAGTACATTGGAATTGTACTCGCAAACCATCAAGAAGGGTGCTAACAATGCTAACTAAAAGAGACAAGAGAGGAAGAATAGTTTCTCTTGTGAATATAGCATGTGAAAGAGAATCAGTTTCTCTTGTGGATATAGTATGTGAAAGAGAATTAGTTTCTCTTGTGGATATAGTATGTGAAAGAGAATTAGTTTCTCTTGTGGATATAGCATCCTGACATCTCAAGTGATGGGGACACTATGGTGGTCCTATGACATCTCTATATCTTTATTGAAGGATACTTCAAAGTAGAAGACGACATCTCTATATCTTTATTGAAGAAGAGTTAGCATACCGCCATCTCAGGTGATGGGGATACTAGGGAAGTCCTATGACATCTCTATATCTTTGTTAAAGAAGAGTTCCTCTACATGAAACATCAGGAAAGAGTTCCCCACTCGGTCTCAATTTTCCCACGACCATCTCCATATGGTCAACACACGCCCATTTTCCGTACCCTTCCGGTACATCCAACACAACACTTTCTTTGCAAAGCATTTATCAAAACAAAACGCAAGCCCAGGTTAAGGTAGGCCTTTGCAACCCGTCCATGACCGCGGACGCGGCTATTCGAATAGATTTGACTCTGCAGAGTTTGCACACTTTCCCCACAACTATCCGGATACCTATCGTGTGGGCATCATCCCCGCATAACAACGTATGCCACGACGGATACCCGAACATAACCTTTCGCTTATCTCCACTGACATGAGTCCTTCCCTGCGGGCTTACCCCTTCCCGGCACCCCGGCAGCATACCTCCTTTTGAGCGTATCTCCGGCGCCACGACAGAAGACCCTCAGTAATCGTCCGGCTATAGACAACTACAGTGTATTGCCTCCTTCAGAGCGCAACCCGGCGTCAGAGGTCATCGTGACCCTCCTAGAGAGTTATGAAGGTGTCTCATGCCAGCTTCAACAAACTAGGGCTAAGCCCCGTTCCCACGTTGGGGTAGAGTGGTTGCGCGATAAAAGTTGGGCTGGCGTACACTTATACGCAGTGCTCCTTTAAAAACATTTTACCCACACTTCCTTTGTTTGTCCACAACCAACCATATTCCTCCGAACAACCTTGTTCAAAACATTTGCTTTTCCACAACATACCCTTGGGCAGAGTTAACTTACCCAAGGTATATCCCTCCAACATCCTTGTCCAAGAACTTTTCCTTTCCAAAACATACGCTTGGGTAGAGTTAACTTACCCAAGGTTTTCACAAACATTTACAACAAGGTAAGCCTTGAGGGGTTCCCAACCTATAGTTTCATGAGTGGAACTACTATTGCACTATGGCCGAGATGAGAGTCATCTTGCCATAGAAGGTGTAAAAAGAGTAATGGGTGGATCATACTTGCTTAAGGTAAGCATGTATGATGACAACACAAAGAGGAATCTAATCTCAGATTTGTGGTACTAACTATACAATGTGGATAGTGGAGAATCACTATCCAACCAACTCTCCAATAGGGTACACGGCATACTCCTCTCAAGTTGAGAATTACACCAAGACCTTGACATTGATACCTCTAAACTACAAAAGTGGTAAGTGTGGTGTAAGTTACTATTTTGAGAGGGAAGATGCTCAAGTTGAGCATACAAGATGACCAAGTGGAATAGCACGGCCATGATACCATGCATCCCACAATCACAACGACAATAGTGGAGTATCACAACTAGGGAGTACCCCACTTGCAATCACACATAGATGACATAAATAGAGAGAATAACACACATAGAATTAAGGTGCTTTGGACATCAACAAATGACATCCAACTAGACACCAAGTCAGAGATCAAAAGATGGCTTGCCTTGGCTTATTTGTCCCCGGACTTCTTCAATTCCATCAATATAAAAATCCCAACAACATATATAAATGAAATCCTCGTCCGATTCCACTTCTTCTTCTTCTCCGGAATTGTTCGCATCTATCGCCGGAAAATATAAAAGGAACACAATCAAACACATTGTACCAACAAAACATCATTCAACAATCAACAACTAACCATGCAGCCAAGGTATAACATACTAAGGACTTGTAGATACTACAAAGCAACTAAAAGAGAACCCAATCTATTTACCTAGTGAAGGTATGAGAGTGCCATGACTTAGCAATTGCCTCTCTCTGTTATCACCATGGTATAAACCAAACATCCCCTGGTAGATAACATCATGAAGAGGACAAGAGCATTAGTTTGACATCAAATACATTCACAAAACATTTTCTAACATTTTTGTAAAAGTAGAAAACAGTTTTCCTAACTTAGTTTGCTCACATAACACAACATCCAAAATAGGAAGCAAACCATATTCCACATCATTTGAAAACTTAAGAAAAACAAAAGAGCTAATGTTAGGTTGCAGAGGTTTTATTTTGCAAGCATAAAACAAGGGTTGTCCATCTCTACTAAAAAGAGTTGGTCAAGGGTTTTAAATAAACCGAAAAGTTTTGCTTCAACAATGCATGTCACACATAAACATTACTAACAGCAACAAATATGTATGAACAGAGACTAATAATATTTTTCCTATATAGCCAGTACTAATACAAGACTAACCCAATTGGAATCACTCAAAAATATTAAACCTACAATTTTAGGAATTTCTTTGAATCTGACTGTACAGAAAACAAGATCTGTAAGCCATAAATCGTAGAAAAATCCTAAAAATATGTGGCCACTGGCATTTGAAAGGTAATTAAACAGAGAAGCATACACAATTGGATTTGGGTTCAAATTATTTCTGAAACTCTCACAAATGGAGTTACAAATCTACTGCATGTCTGTACCATTTTCTTTCTCTCTGGAGTTACAGAACAGATAAAGTTTTGAAACTTGTTTGAGGTGATTAAGAAAACCAGCAGTCCTACAAAGTTGGAATCACTTAATTAGGTTTAAGAATGGATTTTTGGTGATTTAAATGCTAACAACCATGTCTGCAGAACACACAGAACAAGTTTAATTCATCAAAAATCATACACAAATCATAAAAATATGAGGTCTTCTGCATCTGAAAGGTATTGAATAGGTGGTTCTTACCCAGTTGGTTTCATTCAAAAATTCGTCTCCAAGCTCCTGGTTTAATTCGACAAAGTCAGATCTAACCAGATCTTGATCTGTGAACCATTTCAGTTTTAGGAGGTCAATCGAAGTGAAACCAACGCCAAAATGAAGGTACTGAACAGAGCTTTCACCCATCGTTGAGTTTGCTCAATAAGGTTTTGTAAAACGGAAATTATTTAACAAACAGTGAATCTGCATGTTTACAGAACTTTATTTACCGTGGAAAATCTGTGACGAATTTGAGGGTGAAACCAACGCCAAGTTGTAGATCTTTTCAATATCTACCAGTGGAACTTTGAATCACTCGATTTGGATCTGTACACGAGATTTGGTGGATTTTACAAGTTCGTACCAGAATCTGAAACAGCAAGATACAGAAATTACTGCAAGGTTTTGGACGAACTTTGCTCAAGATCTTCAGATCTGAGGATTGCTCAAGCTTCTCCATGCTTGGACCAACATGCACCTGCATCAAGATCCAATCTTAGCAATGGAGGAAGAAGAAAAGGAGAGGAAACCAGCTAGGGTTGGGGGAGAAGAGAGTGAGAGGGAGGCTCTCATGGTGAGGAGGAGCTTGAGGGAGGAGGGAGCTGCATCTTGGTGAGCTTTCCATGGCCATGGCCGGCCATGGAGCCTTGGGGATGCTTCAGCTCGTGGGGAAGAGGTATGAGAGGGCTGTGAGGGAGTGGAGGAAGGAGTGGAGTGTCAAAAATGAGAAGCAAAGGAGGAGGGGTGGCCGGCCAAGCTCCTTTTATAGAGGGAGGATGGTTGGCTGCCTCCTTCTTTGATTGGCTAAGGTGGGTGGCTGCCCATTTAGTGATTGGGGTAGTTGGGAGGCAAGACTTGTAAGAGAAGAAAGTGGAGATGAATAATTTTCAGCTCATGCATGCCAAGAGCTTGGCATGGCCGGCTACTTGTTGACATTACAAGTGGACAAGCAAAGTGCAATGCCACTTCATGAGTGTCGACCAATGTTGAGTGTTGGGAGGTTTAGCTAAAAATGGTTTGATGATGTATTAAAATTTGGGAGAGAAGTGATAATAGACATTGGTGCCTATGTGGGAGAATAAAACACTTAGATCAAATTGTCAATTTGGCCAAGAGATGATGGTGAGTGAGATAACCATATACTCACAAGGATGAATATGGTGACATAAATTATGAATTCATGAGGTCAAGGTGATGATGGAAAAGAATATAAATTGCTCTACAAATGAGAGGTCAATTGGGAGTGGTTTGAAAGTATCAAATGATCATCCATTTGATCAAGAATTGGAGGATGAAGGAACATTATGGGGTAGATCAGAGATGTACACAAGATGTGCAAGAGTTGTCCTTTGAAATAGAACTTATTGGAAAAGTATTTGAAACACCTCAATTGTCTAGGGACAATTGGGAATGAACTCAAGTGAAATGAAGTTTGAAAGTGTTGAGAGAAAACTAGTTGGAACATAGGGGTTCAAAATATTCTACTTACTTTCTCAAGTAAGATAGAGGTTTCTCAAATGTAGAAATAAGCAAGAAGGAAACAAAAAATGGTGTAGGTATCATAAACAAGCCTCTTGCTGAAAAGAAAGCAAGATAGAAAATAATGTTTTAGAAATCAGTGCTTGATAGAAATGGGATGAGAAACCAAACCCATTTCAGTTCTTTGTTTCCTTTGAAGAAATATCTTGAAAAGATTTAGTAAAATTATAAGTAGTTTTGTGATCAAAACTAGAGAAGGAAAATCAATAGGATTTTTGAGAGAGATAACTAATTTAGGGAGAAGTGTTCTCAAGGGTAGATGGTGGCTACAAAATGTACCCATCATTCCCACTCTTGGTTTTGTGAAGATTAAACTTTGAATAAAAACAAGAGGTAAAAGTGAAGGAGGTGATCTAGTGTTGAATCATTGGATAGGGTATAAGATTGAGTTGGATATATGTGCTGCAAGGATAGTCTGAGACATGCAAGACATGGAGGTTGAAGGGGGTATTGCACAGATGGGATCCATGTATTGAGATTACCAATGACAGTTGAGGGTTGCTTAGATATCTACTACCAAAGTCTGGAACTTTTATAAGCCTGTTAACACAGATGGTCAACATGGCCTCAAAACCAACAAGGATGAGTGGGTACAAGAGAGGGATGTAGCTAGGGGTAGATGATCCCAAGTTTTGAATTAAGGATGATTGAGCTATCTTGTACCACAAAGAGAAAAATCAAGATGGAACACTCATGTTGCCATAAGGAGAGAGGTTTGATGTAGGAAAACAATTCTTCCTAAGCCACACATGTGTTTTGTTTAGAGAGTTGCTTGTTTAACCAATAGAGGTGTTGTCCTTAAGGGTAGCTCAAAAGAAAACTCAACCAGCAAATCAAGACAATTCATCTACCAACAGGTCAAAGCAATTCATCATAACAAACAGATCAAGGCAATTCATCTTAATCAATTTATAGAAAAAGTTTTTGTTCCCCCTAATTTTTGCATTATGGACAAATAAACAAGGTTGCAAAAGTGGGGCGTTACAGACTCTTCCACCCTTAAAATAATCTCGTCCCGAGATTGCTAAGCGTAGGACTAGGGAGGTTTCAAAGTTGACTAAAGTTAGACTCCATTCTTTGATAGACACAGAGTTGCCGAGGAGGTCATTTCTTCATCTTCTGGGAGACATGATGGATTCCTGCCGATGGCGAGTCTTCATGAAGAGGTTTACTACTCCATGTAGGTGTTAGATCTGTAGCTTCTTGACGATCCTAGCGGAGTCCATGATTTCGGAGAAGTTAGTGCACTCCATCAGTGCTTTAGCAGTTTTGAAAACTTTTTAGAGTTGGCTTAAATTTAGTGGAAGACCAAGTCTTCCACCCTTAAGATTGTTCAGCGGGTTTCCTGAAAAGCTTGAAGCTTCTGCCACGGGTCTTGTCGGGCGCTTTCGAAGAAGTCATCTTTCTCTCGTCTTGAGTTGAAGCATCTTCAGGGAGTGAGGTGCAGTCCACAGCTTCAAGGGGAGTTAGTGCATCACAAGTTTCCAACGGTGTTTTGGAAAGGTTTAAAATTTTAGGGTCAGCTCCAATTTTTAGTGGAAGACGAAGTCTTCCACCCTTAAGATTTTTCATCGAGGGCTTCAGAAAAACTCTGAACTTCTGCCTTGTGGCTCTGTCTGGGGCTTCTGAAGAAGTCGTCGATCTTCCGAAATCAGTTGAAGGATCTTCATGGGCGATGTGTAGTCCACGACTTCAAGATGCACTCACGGTGTTTACTACCATATAACGCGCGGTAAGTTAGTAAGTCGAGGGAGCTCCTGGGTAGTCTCCATATGAAGTAGCAACAAAGGTCGTCGAAGACAAATCTTCAGCTTGCGAGTCCGTGCTGACTTATACCAGTTAAGTAGTGAGCGGTAAACTACACCTAATCTTGAGTTCTTGAGGTATCTTCAGGAATCTTCACTTGATGAGGAACAGATGAACCATGTGACGTAGCTTGGCTTTGACACTATTGTTCGCTTAGCTTGTTAGATGGTGGGTTAGAGGGTGGTTTCAAGAAGATATCCTCGAGGTAAGCGTGATTATACTCCAAGGTTAGACCAAGGTAGTATGTCTTCTCGCGGAGGTGCAATCACTCTTGAAGGTAGGGGCTTCTGCTTTCTTGATGAAGCGGAGATGCTTCAGTTGATCTTGAAGGTATTGGCTTCTGCTTTGTTGGCGTAGTAGAGATGCTTCGGCTGATCTTCAAAGTAGTGGGCGTAGATAGGGGTCTGAGTTAGTTTTTCTCATGGTTGAAAAATCAACTGCTAACGAGGTTAAAGTTAGAGCCATTCGTTAACTACCCAACTAACTAGCAGTTAGCAATACTTCGGCGAGGCAAACTTTAATCCTATCATTGCATGCGACACCCATACAATCATAACCAGAGGCAAAATACCACTAACAGAGGCTACTGGTATTTTTCCTAGATGCACAGAAACAAAACAAGATCAACACAATTGGAATCATTCAAAAATATTTATTTTTCAATTTTTGAGACTCAAAATACTAACCAGAATCAGTGATCAAGTTTTATTTATTAAAAATCGCACAAAAATCCTAAAAATACAAGGTCAGCGGCATCTGAAAGATAATTTCATAATGGTTCTAGTGCAATTGGAATCACATCAATCCGAGCTACCAAACAATTTTTATTAGCAAAACAGTACACTGGCAGATTTCCATCTTTAATTTCTGTTTTACAAATTTCAAACAATTTAAAAGGGCGGAAACGTCTAAATAGCAAGACATACATGCACACAACAAACAGATGCAAACACTCAAGGCAGCACACTAGGGAACTACAAGCAATCATCAAACCAAACATGGTACACTAAGTACCCAGAAATTCCTAATGCGCGGGGGTAGCTCAATCAAACCGATTGAGTTTGTCCTATCCATCCTATAGGTTTGGGGCTGGTCACATATGTTGGCGTCTTCAGCTTGTTGACATCGTCTTCAACAAGGATTTCTCGAAGCAGAGGGTGGTGATGCGGCCTGGTGTTGAGTCGTCAATGTTGAGGTAGAGGATAAAACTGTGTAGTCTTCTTGCTCAACATCCCGAGGACGTGAGGTCTTCGAAGGGGTAGCTGTTGAGGTACTCCCGAAGTCGAGATATTCTCGTGGCTGGCCTAAAAATTACTAGTCAAGAACTGAGGACTCGATCCCTGGCGACTGCAAAAGTGCAAGTCCACGGAGGAACAAGGTCAGCTCCTTGACACACTTTGGTGACAACCAAAGACATGATCTTATTATTCTTTTATGTGCACACTAAGTCGGCCTCCAATCTTCAATAGCTGTCGTTGGAGATTCATGAGTCTTCCTGAGGGATTGATGTATCTTTGAGTTCGAGTCTCCGGTCTGAGTTGGGGACATCGTCCAATATGTAGGTTTGAAGTGGATGAGACAATAGAGTAAGAATTTTCAAACACTTCTATAAAGCGGAGAGATAAGAATTTAGAAGTTTTGAAGAAACAAGAGGAGTAGAAGCTATGCTTCCGATTAAAGAAACAATTTGTTTCATAAATAGTTTTTCCCAAGTAATTGTTTTCCTAACTAACGTCCATGCTAACTAAGGTCTCCTACAGTCAGGATAGCTCTGATACCAGCTCTGTGGGGACCCCGGACTAGCCGAAATACCCTGTTATGTATACAGTTCACGTTCCCATGATCAGTGTGCCGTGAACACATAACCGAACTGATATCAAATTACATCATCCTTTACAAAACGGAATAAGAAAATTACAATGAGGTCACATGACCCATCTTTACATAATAGCCTCGAAGGGCCTAATCTAATCATCAGAGTAGCGGAAATCACTTCAATCAGCGCAGAGCCCAAGTCATCTGCCTTAACCCTACAGGCAACTGACTGGGAAGACGTTCCTAGCTCGCATAGACGTCGCCAACTCCTTCTTCATCCGTCGAACTCCTTCAAGTCTGGCCAAGTAAATAGCCAGGGACAAAGCCGTGAGTACATTGGAATTGTACTCGCAAACCATCAAGAAGGGTGCTAACAATGCTAACTAAAAGAGACAAGAGAGGAAGAATAGTTTCTCTTGTGAATATAGCATGTGAAAGAGAATCAGTTTCTCTTGTGGATATAGTATGTGAAAGAGAATTAGTTTCTCTTGTGGATATAGTATGTGAAAGAGAATTAGTTTCTCTTGTGGATATAGCATCCTGACATCTCAAGTGATGGGGACACTATGGTGGTCCTATGACATCTCCATATCTTTATTGAAGAAGATACTTCAAAGATAGACTACGACATCTCTATATCTTTATTGAAGAAGAGTTAGCATACCGCCATCTCAGGTGATGGGGATACTAGGGAAGTCCTATGACATCTCTATATCTTTGTTAAAGAAGAGTTCCTCTACATGAAACATCAGGAAAGAGTTCCCCACTCGGTCTCAATTTTCCCAAGACCATCTCCATATGGTCAACACACGCCCATTTTCCGTACCCTTCCGGTACATCCAACACAACACTTTCTTTGCAAAGCATTTATCAAAACAAAACGCAAGCCCAGGTTAAGGTAGGCCTTTGCAACCCGTCCATGACCGCGGACGCGGCTATTCGAATAGATTTGACTCTGCAGAGTTTGCACACTTTCCCCACAACTATCCGGATACCTATCGTGTGGGCATCATCCCCGCATAACAACGTATGCCACGACGGATACCCGAACATAACCTTTCGCTTATCTCCACTGACATGAGTCCTTCCCTGCGGGCTTACCCCTTCCCGGCACCCCGGCAGCATACCTCCTTTTGAGCGTATCTCCGGCGCCACGACAGAAGACCCTCAGTAATCGTCCGGCTATAGACAACTACAGTGTATTGCCTCCTTCAGAGCGCAACCCGGCGTCAGAGGTCATCGTGACCCTCCTAGAGAGTTATGAAGGTGTCTCATGCCAGCTTCAACAAACTAGGGCTAAGCCCCGTTCCCACGTTGGGGTAGAGTGGTTGCGCGATAAAAGTTGGGCTGGCGTACACTTATACGCAGTGCTCCTTTAAAAACATTTTACCCACACTTCCTTTGTTTGTCCACAACCAACCATATTCCTCCGAACAACCTTGTTCAAAACATTTGCTTTTCCACAACATACCCTTGGGCAGAGTTAACTTACCCAAGGTATATCCCTCCAACATCCTTGTCCAAGAACTTTTCCTTTCCAAAACATACGCTTGGGTAGAGTTAACTTACCCAAGGTTTTCACAAACATTTACAACAAGGTAAGCCTTGAGGGGTTCCCAACCTATAGTTTCATGAGTGGAACTACTATTGCACTATGGCCGAGATGAGAGTCATCTTGCCATAGAAGGTGTAAAAAGAGTAATGGGTGGATCATACTTGCTTAAGGTAAGCATGTATGATGACAACACAAAGAGGAATCTAATCTCAGATTTGTGGTACTAACTATACAATGTGGATAGTGGAGAATCACTATCCAACCAACTCTCCAATAGGGTACACGGCATACTCCTCTCAAGTTGAGAATTACACCAAGACCTTGACATTGATACCTCTAAACTACAAAAGTGGTAAGTGTGGTGTAAGTTACTATTTTGAGAGGGAAGATGCTCAAGTTGAGCATACAAGATGACCAAGTGGAATAGCACGGCCATGATACCATGCATCCCACAATCACAACGACAATAGTGGAGTATCACAACTAGGGAGTACCCCACTTGCAATCACACATAGATGACATAAATAGAGAGAATAACACACATAGAATTAAGGTGCTTTGGACATCAACAAATGACATCCAACTAGACACCAAGTCAGAGATCAAAAGATGGCTTGCCTTGGCTTATTTGTCCCCGGACTTCTTCAATTCCATCAATATAAAAATCCCAACAACATATATAAATGAAATCCTCGTCCGATTCCACTTCTTCTTCTTCTCCGGAATTGTTCGCATCTATCGCCGGAAAATATAAAAGGAACACAATCAAACACATTGTACCAACAAAACATCATTCAACAATCAACAACTAACCATGCAGCCAAGGTATAACATACTAAGGACTTGTAGATACTACAAAGCAACTAAAAGAGAACCCAATCTATTTACCTAGTGAAGGTATGAGAGTGCCATTACTTAGCAATTGCCTCTCTCTGTTATCACCATGGTATAAACCAAACATCCCCTGGTAGATAACATCATGAAGAGGACAAGAGCATTAGTTTGACATCAAATACATTCACAAAACATTTTCTAACATTTTTGTAAAAGTAGAAAACAGTTTTCCTAACTTAGTTTGCTCACATAACACAACATCCAAAATAGGAAGCAAACCATATTCCACATCATTTGAAAACTTAAGAAAAACAAAAGAGCTAATGTTAGGTTGCAGAGGTTTTATTTTGCAAGCATAAAACAAGGGTTGTCCATCTCTACTAAAAAGAGTTGGTCAAGGGTTTTAAATAAACCGAAAAGTTTTGCTTCAACAATGCATGTCACACATAAACATTACTAACAGCAACAAATATGTATGAACAGAGACTAATAATATTTTTCCTATATAGCCAGTACTAATACAAGACTAACCCAATTGGAATCACTCAAAAATATTAAACCTACAATTTTAGGAATTTCTTTGAATCTGACTGTACA
Source organism: Lolium multiflorum (assembly GCA_030979885.1). NCBI lineage: Eukaryota > Viridiplantae > Streptophyta > Magnoliopsida > Poales > Poaceae > Lolium > Lolium multiflorum. The sequence goes on along the minus strand of CM061752.1, from coordinate 94,021,508 downwards.
GAAAACAAGATCTGTAAGCCATAAATCGTAGAAAAATCCTAAAAATATGTGGCCACTGGCATTTGAAAGGTAATTAAACAGAGAAGCATACACAATTGGATTTGGGTTCAAATTATTTCTGAAACTCTCACAAATGGAGTTACAAATCTACTGCATGTCTGTACCATTTTCTTTCTCTCTGGAGTTACAGAACAGATAAAGTTTTGAAACTTGTTTGAGGTGATTAAGAAAACATTCAGCAGTCCTACAAAGTTGGAATCACTTAATTAGGTTTAAGAATGGATTTTTGGTGATTTAAATGCTAACAACCATGTCTGCAGAACACACAGAACAAGTTTAATTCATCAAAAATCATACACAAATCATAAAAATATGAGGTCTTCTGCATCTGAAAGGTATTGAATAGGTGGTTCTTACCCAGTTGGTTTCATTCAAAAATTCGTCTCCAAGCTCCTGGTTTAATTCGACAAAGTCAGATCTAACCAGATCTTGATCTGTGAACCATTTCAGTTTTAGGAGGTCAATCGAAGTGAAACCAACGCCAAAATGAAGGTACTGAACAGAGCTTTCACCCATCGTTGAGTTTGCTCAATAAGGTTTTGTAAAACGGAAATTATTTAACAAACAGTGAATCTGCATGTTTACAGAACTTTATTTACCGTGGAAAATCTGTGACGAATTTGAGGGTGAAACCAACGCCAAGTTGTAGATCTTTTCAATATCTACCAGTGGAACTTTGAATCACTCGATTTGGATCTGTACACGAGATTTGGTGGATTTTACAAGTTCGTACCAGAATCTGAAACAGCAAGATACAGAAATTACTGCAAGGTTTTGGACGAACTTTGCTCAAGATCTTCAGATCTGAGGATTGCTCAAGCTTCTCCATGCTTGGACCAACATGCACCTGCATCAAGATCCAATCTTAGCAATGGAGGAAGAAGAAAAGGAGAGGAAACCAGCTAGGGTTGGGGGAGAAGAGAGTGAGAGGGAGGCTCTCATGGTGAGGAGGAGCTTGAGGGAGGAGGGAGCTGCATCTTGGTGAGCTTTCCATGGCCATGGCCGGCCATGGAGCCTTGGGGATGCTTCAGCTCGTGGGGAAGAGGTATGAGAGGGCTGTGAGGGAGTGGAGGAAGGAGTGGAGTGTCAAAAATGAGAAGCAAAGGAGGAGGGGTGGCCGGCCAAGCTCCTTTTATAGAGGGAGGATGGTTGGCTGCCTCCTTCTTTGATTGGCTAAGGTGGGTGGCTGCCCATTTAGTGATTGGGGTAGTTGGGAGGCAAGACTTGTAAGAGAAGAAAGTGGAGATGAATAATTTTCAGCTCATGCATGCCAAGAGCTTGGCATGGCCGGCTACTTGTTGACATTACAAGTGGACAAGCAAAGTGCAATGCCACTTCATGAGTGTCGACCAATGTTGAGTGTTGGGAGGTTTAGCTAAAAATGGTTTGATGATGTATTAAAATTTGGGAGAGAAGTGATAATAGACATTGGTGCCTATGTGGGAGAATAAAACACTTAGATCAAATTGTCAATTTGGCCAAGAGATGATGGTGAGTGAGATAACCATATACTCACAAGGATGAATATGGTGACATAAATTATGAATTCATGAGGTCAAGGTGATGATGGAAAAGAATATAAATTGCTCTACAAATGAGAGGTCAATTGGGAGTGGTTTGAAAGTATCAAATGATCATCCATTTGATCAAGAATTGGAGGATGAAGGAACATTATGGGGTAGATCAGAGATGTACACAAGATGTGCAAGAGTTGTCCTTTGAAATAGAACTTATTGGAAAAGTATTTGAAACACCTCAATTGTCTAGGGACAATTGGGAATGAACTCAAGTGAAATGAAGTTTGAAAGTGTTGAGAGAAAACTAGTTGGAACATAGGGGTTCAAAATATTCTACTTACTTTCTCAAGTAAGATAGAGGTTTCTCAAATGTAGAAATAAGCAAGAAGGAAACAAAAAATGGTGTAGGTATCATAAACAAGCCTCTTGCTGAAAAGAAAGCAAGATAGAAAATAATGTTTTAGAAATCAGTGCTTGATAGAAATGGGATGAGAAACCAAACCCATTTCAGTTCTTTGTTTCCTTTGAAGAAATATCTTGAAAAGATTTAGTAAAATTATAAGTAGTTTTGTGATCAAAACTAGAGAAGGAAAATCAATAGGATTTTTGAGAGAGATAACTAATTTAGGGAGAAGTGTTCTCAAGGGTAGATGGTGGCTACAAAATGTACCCATCATTCCCACTCTTGGTTTTGTGAAGATTAAACTTTGAATAAAAACAAGAGGTAAAAGTGAAGGAGGTGATCTAGTGTTGAATCATTGGATAGGGTATAAGATTGAGTTGGATATATGTGCTGCAAGGATAGTCTGAGACATGCAAGACATGGAGGTTGAAGGGGGTATTGCACAGATGGGATCCATGTATTGAGATTACCAATGACAGTTGAGGGTTGCTTAGATATCTACTACCAAAGTCTGGAACTTTTATAAGCCTGTTAACACAGATGGTCAACATGGCCTCAAAACCAACAAGGATGAGTGGGTACAAGAGAGGGATGTAGCTAGGGGTAGATGATCCCAAGTTTTGAATTAAGGATGATTGAGCTATCTTGTACCACAAAGAGAAAAATCAAGATGGAACACTCATGTTGCCATAAGGAGAGAGGTTTGATGTAGGAAAACAATTCTTCCTAAGCCACACATGTGTTTTGTTTAGAGAGTTGCTTGTTTAACCAATAGAGGTGTTGTCCTTAAGGGTAGCTCAAAAGAAAACTCAACCAGCAAATCAAGACAATTCATCTACCAACAGGTCAAAGCAATTCATCATAACAAACAGATCAAGGCAATTCATCTTAATCAATTTATAGAAAAAGTTTTTGTTCCCCCTAATTTTTGCATTATGGACAAATAAACAAGGTTGCAAAAGTGGGGCGTTACACAATGGTTGAGCGACAAGGGCAATGTCAAGATTCAACACACCGTCACCGTCAACTTCAAGATAGGACCCTATGAAGACACCGTCGAGTGTGACGTGGTGCCTATGACCGTGTGCCACATGTTGCTTGGCCGCCCATGGCAATTTGACAAGAAGGCTATACATGATGGTTACTCCAATGCATACACCTTCAAGGTCAAGGACAAGAAGTTCGAGCTTCGCCCAATGACTCCTAGCCAAATCATCGCCGACAATGCGAAGGCTTTAGCGAGGGCACAACACAACACCCACCATAGTGAGTTGAGAGGAGAGGGAGCTACCCACCAAAAAGAGAGTGAGCGCCACCACCCACATATGAGTGAGAGAAAGAGTGTCCTCCTAGCCACCAAAAGCGAGTGGAGAGAAGTGAAAGACAACCCATCCACCACCATACACTACGTGCTCATTTGCAAGGGCCTCTCGTCGGAGACTAACGACTTAACCAACATTCCTTCGTCTTTGTTGTCTCTTTTGAAGGAGTTCCAAGACGTCTTCCCCGACGAGCTACCTCATGGACTACCACCGCTTCGGGGCATCGAGCATCGCATCGACCTCATACCCGGCGCTCCACTACCAAACCGCGCCGCTTACCGCACCAACCCCGAAGATACCAAGGAGATCCAACGACAAATACAAGACCTCCTCGCTAAAGGGTACGTCCGAGAAAGCCTTAGCCCTTGTGCCATTCCCGTCATTCTTGTGCCTAAACCGGATGAGACGCAACGGATGTGTATGGATTGCCGCCCTATCAATGCCATTACCGTCCGTTATCGACATCCCATTCCGCGTTTAGATGACATGCTTGATGAATTGAGTGGTGCCACCATTTTCTCTAAGATTGATTTGCGTAGTGGCTACCACCAAATTCGCATGGCAATTGGTGATGAATGGAAGACGACATTCAAGACCAAGCTTGGTCTCTATGAATGGCTCGTCATGCCGTTTGGTCTTTCCAATGCTCCTTCCACTTTCATGCGTCTTATGAATCACATTTTGCGACCTCTCATTGGCAAGAGCGTGGTTGTTTACTTTGATGATATCCTCATCTATAGCAAAAATCTCGAGGACCATGTTCAACATGTGAGAGAAGTCTTATGCATCTTGCGCCACGAGAAGCTCTTTGCCAACCTACCAAAATGCCATTTCGCTCAAAACAAATTGGTTTTTCTTGGTTTTGTGGTTTCCGCCAACGGGATTGAAGTTGATTCTTCCAAAGTTGAGGCCATCCACAATTGGCCCACTCCCACAAATGTTGGTCAAGTTCGAAGTTTCCATGGACTTGCCGGATTTTACCGCCGCTTTGTGAAAGATTTCAGCACCATTGCTTGCCCTTTAAACGAGCTTACAAAAAAGAATGTTCCGTTTGTTTGGGGCAAAGCACAACAAAAAGCTTTTGATGAATTGAAAAAGAGACTCACCGAGGCACCACTACTTGCTCTTCCCGATTTTGCCAAAACATTTGAGATAGAATGCGATGCGAGTGGCCTTGGAATCGGTGGTGTTCTCATGCAAAATGGAAAACCCGTGGCATACTATAGCGAGAAGTTGGATGGCGCACGCCTCAACTATCCTATATATGACAAGGAGCTTTATGCTTTGGTTCGTGTTCTTGAAGTTTGGCAACATTACCTTTGGCCAAAAGAGTTTGTTATCCATTCGGATCATGAGTCCTTGAAGTATTTGAAAAGTCAACACAATTTAAACAAGAGACATGCTAAGTGGGTTGAGTTCATAGAGTCCTTCCCTTATGTTATCAAATACAAAAAGGGCAAGGAAAATGTGGTTGCGGATGCACTTTCCCGCAAGATTACTCTTCTACTCACCCGCTTGGAGTTTCACATTTTGGGTCTTGAGGAGATCAAAGAACTTTACCCTTCCGACGTTTTCTTTGGACCAATCTTTGCCAAGTGTTCCGTTGACCGCGGATTTGATGATTTCTATTTGCATGATGGCTACTTGTTTAAAGCTAACAAAATTTGCATTCCCGAGTCTTCTCTTCGTAAGTTGCTTTTGCAAGAGTCACATGGAGGTGGTCTCATGGGTCACTTTGGTCGAGAGAAGACATATGCCATGCTCTCAACCCACTACTATTGGCCAAGAATGTACCGCGACGTGGAACGCCTTTGCCGCCGGTGTACAACATGCTTACAAGCTAAGTCTACTTCCAATCCCTATGGTCTTTACATGCCTTTACCCATTCCATATGCACCTTGGTCGGACATAAGCATGGACTTTGTACTTGGCTTACCACGCACAAAACATGGTCATGACTCAATATTTGTGGTAGTGGATAGGTTCTCTAAAATGGCTCATTTCATACCATGCCATAAGAGCGATGATGCTTCACACATTGCTTCATTGTTTTTCAGGGAAGTGGTTTGCCTACATGGAATACCGGCAAGCATTGTGTCGGATCGAGACGTCAAGTTTATGAGTTACCTATGGAAGTCGCTCATGGCGAAGTTTGGAGTGAAGCTCTTGTTCTCATCGTCCTCGCACCCGCAAACCGATGGACAAACCGAAGTGGTCAATCGAAGCCTCTCCACACTCCTCCGCACTCTTGTGAAGACAAATTTGAAGTCATGGGAAGATTGCCTACCCCACGCGGAGTTCGCCTACAATCGAGCCAAGCACTCCACAACCTCAAGGAGTCCCTTCATGATCGTCTACGGATTCGAACCTCCAACGGCACTCGACATCCTCCCACTACCCCTTCATGAAAGAACGAACATGGACTTCGACGAGCGCACCACCGCCATGAAGAAACTACATGAAGAAACAAGAGCAACTATACAAGAACATGTGCTTCGTCAAGCTACACGCCTCAACGCCAAGAAGAAGGAACGCATCTTTGAGGAAGGCGACCTCGTTTGGATCCACCTCCGGAAGGAAAGGTTCCCTCATGAACGCAACTCCAAGCTCAAGCCAAGAGGCGATGGCCCATTCAAGGTCCTCAAGCGCATCAACAACAATGCATACGTCATCGACATCCCGACCTCCAAGTACTTGGTGAGCAACACGTTCAATGTCTCCGACTTGTCACCCTATCATGGAGATGAGGAAGACCACGAGTCGAGGACGACTCTTTCCCAAGGGGGGGGAGATGATACGGGGTGGCCTTCGGACACCTCCGCACCAAGACCAACAAGTCCCCCAAGTGGACCAATGACCCGAGCCCGAGTCAAAGCGCTACATGATAAGGTGAACTCACTCCTCACTACCCTCAATCTCGATACCCCATTGGATGGACTGCTACCTCAGGCCGATATGCTTTGTGTTATCAGATATGAACCTCGAGAGAAGGACGTCGCAGCAGACCCGAAGATGGACAAGGAAGAAGGAGGAGAAGAGTGGCCGCCGAAGGACGCCCCCAGGGCCGGCACTGCCGGCCTCGGCACTGCCGGCCTGCACCCCGGCACTGCCGGCCTGTACACCCCGGCACTGCCGGCCCCCAGCGCCCTGCACGGCCGGCCCCACCGAATGAAGACGCGGAGAAGACTACGACCGGCACTGCCGGCCCAGGCTCAGCGGCACTGCCGGCCACACCGGCACTGCCGGCCAATCCTCACCGGCACTGCCGGCCCCGCCCCTGTTGACTTAATCTCAACCGTTGATTTCGCATCTATGGACCAGGATAATTTATGTAATGCCGATTTTACCCCTGTACGAATCTGGACCTATAAGTACCTCACCCCTTCCTCCAGATTAGGGTTAGACTTGTTTAGAACTCAAACCTACCTTTGAGCTTAGTCTCCCTTGGGTATCATCCCTCTGTAATCAAGGCACCTTGGTTGTTGACTTTGATCTTGTTGAGTGAGATTCTAGTACTTGTTACTCTCTCTCCCTCACCAAGCTCATCCTCTCCAATCCCAATCTCTCTCCGGGAATTCTGCCTCGTGCCTCTTCCACGGAGATTCTATTGGCGTGGTCCATCGAGCCACGGAGGTAAGCATCGGGTGTATCGGGTTGGTGTGCGTGCGTGAGTCTCGGAGTTCATCGTGTTCTTCGTGCCCTCGCGCTTCCCATCTGGACATTGGTGCACACTAATTTTCCGAACTCAAAATTGTTCACAGCTATTGCATACAATTCACCATTGAATGGGGTAATGCAACGCAGAGAATGGTGCTCGGTCGAAAATCTTCCTTCTCCCCAGTCTTCATCTATACCCTTAGTTGGAGTGCTCTCATCGACCCAAGCAATTTCCGCCGGGTAATCTTTGGAAACGAAGACCATAGTCGGGGACTTCATTACAGCGACTGACTTCAGAATAACATATGGCATATGCGCCTCAAACCTAGTATTCAATGTCTTTGTGAGTGGGTTCAGAAGCCGTATCTTGTGCGGCTGGTTCTTCTGGGCAAGGACGATGACGCCACGGTAAAAGCCGACGAAGTAGTATCTAAAATATATTGATGAAGATAACATTCAGCACTAAGATGTTTACGATTGAAAATAAAAATAGATTAACTCTATAGATATGGAGGAATTTGAACCTTGCATGAACTTCCGTTAGATCGATGGTGACGTAGCGGGATGTGCGGAGGTGGAGGAAGGTGAAATCAGCAGCGCGTGGAAGGACGTGTTCTACCATGATCCATTCATGCAGGTGCACGTCGGGCTCAGGTAAACCTGAGCGCCAATTTCTACAAACTTGCCTCAAAGCAGAGTAGGTGTCCATGTACTCCTCGTTCGCCAGTAAGCAGTCCCCGATCTTGTGAAGTGGTCCGTCAGCCCTGAGAGAGGCCCAGTCCACGGAGGCGCCGCGCTTGGATGCGCCGCCCTCGGAGGCGACGGTCTCGGGGGCGACGGCCGCCGGCGCATTCTTCTTGTCCATCGCCGGCAGGGAACGCGCGTAGGGCGGTTGGTGTTTTTTCATTCGATTTGGAGAAGTTGATGGGACGTGAGAGGCGTGGTTGCGTGCGTGAGTGAGAATGAGACTGTGTGCAGAGGGAGGGACAGAGGGGCTCTGTACAGGCAACGTGACGGTTGGTCTCGGCAGTTTCTCAAAAAAGCTAGACGTTTGGTCTCAACACGCGCACCGCCTAACCGCTGCGCACCACGACACGCGTCCGTGGTACTGCACGTCTGCACCGTTACGTGTACTCAGTTCTACCGTCGAGCCTTACACTGGAAAAATATATGTACTCCGTACTCAGTTTTCCCCTCGAGTACTAATAGTGGCTAGTGCAATATACTCAGTTTTACCCTCAAGTGGCTGGTCAACAGAGAGTCAACAAATGGGATTAAGTTGTCTAATTGAGTAATTTCATGCGCAAAAAAATAAAATCATAGTGCCTCCTACTCATGGAGTCTTGTTAAGAAGAGGAGGTCTAACACGTGGAAAACAGAATAGCACACCACAGGTCCGAAATGATGGAAAGGGCTAGGCAATCCACTTATTATAGATCTCAACAAAAACCACATGGAACTAGTATATTAAACTTATGCAGTAGCCAACGCAACCAAAAGTCAGAAGTGCAGGCTGAGTCCCAAAGGCACAACACAATACGGAAACTTGCAAACTTATATAAAAGGGGCTATGCAACCCACTTATACACACATTAACAGCCATCCTCGTGTGTGACAAGAGAAATTCAACACTGGATTCGGAGGTAGGCACATGAAGCTTTACAAGGGCCAATGGGGCACCAACAAATTAAGGATGAATTGAACCACACCATCAACAATTCAAACTCGAGACCTTGGCTCTAATACCATTTAAGTTCAAACTGATTGAAAAGGCTAGGCAACCAATTTATAAAACATCCACAGAGTTGATCCCAGCCGCAGATAAATGCATCCACCAACAAAATAGGAACATTGCCTCAGTCTCAGGAAAATTTCACAATACCAAGGTACTCACATGTCAATGTCAGTGTTCATCTCCAATTATCTATGGCATTTTATTAGTCTTTGAGAGATTATAACGAACTTGATTGGCCTCCTCCAGTAGGGCATCACATGCTTCTGATCTCGATCTCAACATATCAACTTGGTTTCTTAACACATCTGCTGCAGCTCGTTCTATTTGGAGTTGTTCCTCCAGAACTTGTGCAGAGAAAGACTTGGACTTGGACTTGGACTTGGACTGCAAAAACCCAGCATTTCGCAGGAAAGTGTTTTTGGTGATATCTTTATTTTTAAGTACCATGGTAAATGTCTCCATACATTCTTCTAGAGTTTTTTCCATACCGTCTTTCCCGGGTTTTGCCATCTCCAATTTCATATTTGCCTGAAAAATTTTCAGTCGTGTAAAAATTAAAGTTATTACAGAGAAACATGCAGACGGTAGATTTAATGTGTATGAACTACTTTTAATCCTACAAGTTGGTATGCCTGATTACACATCAAATGCATTTTCACAAAAACGCCTAAAAGATCATATTGACATGCCCATTATTGCTCCTACAAATTGGCAAGTGTGTCGTTAAAAAAATTAAATCATAAAGAAGACTTACAATAACACTTTCTGCGAGTTCTCCTATCACATTATGTTTGTTCTTCTGGCATGCCTCGAACTGCTCTGCCAGAGTCATCTCTTTGTCTGGTTGCATGTTGTTTGCATGATCTACTTTCTGCATTTTTGTACAATCATATAGAAATCAAATAACATGGTTAAAATGGAGGATGGAAATATAACATGCACATGGAGTTCTACACAATTTACGAGTAACATATGTAGCAGTACAGACCAGCGGGGCATTACTTTTTGCCAGAGATGCCCAACCAAGTGACGAGATCCTGTACGGCTTGGTAAACGTTGTTTCAAGCGGTTAGCCTGGTTCCTTTTAGACAACGTCTGCAAAAGGAGACTAGTGAGACACTGGCGCAAAATAAGTATTCGGAATTTAATCTGGTTTCACGGTCCTCATAAGCCATACCACATTCTTTGGATCAGACCAGTGCTTGACAAGATCTCCCCACTGCTCGTCAGTCATACAGGGTGCAGGAGACTTTGTTCGAACATTGGCAGTAATCTGGCCAGTGAAGTATGTCGCCTTAAGCTTATAGCGGTGCTGGCGCAACAATTCTTTGAATATGGAAGCGATGACAAACTTTACATCCTCATTATCCTCATCGAATTCCAAATTCCCTGTTATGTATACAGTTCACGATCCCATGATCAGTGCGTCGTGAACACATAACCGAACTGATATCAAATTACACCATCCATTACAAAGCGGAATAAGAAAATTACAACATGGTCACATGACCGATAATTACATAATAGCCTCGAAGGGCCTAACTAAACATCAGAGTAGCATCATCACTTCAGCAGCGCAGTACCCAAGTCATCTGCCATAACCCTACAGGCAACTGACTGGGAAGACGTTCCTAGCTCGCATAGACGTCGCCAACTCCTTCTTCATCCGTCATGTTCCTCCAAGTCTGGCCAAGTAAATAGCCAGGGACAAAGCCGTGAGTACATTGGAATTGTACTCGCAAACCATCAAGAAGGGTGCTAACAAAGCTAACTAAAAGAGACAAGAGAGGAAGAATAGTTTCTCTTGTGGATATAGCATGTGAAAGAGAATCAGTTTCTCTTGTGGATATAGCATGTGAAAGAGAATCAGTTTCTCTTGTGGATATAGCATCCCAACATCGCAATTGATGGAGACACTAAAGTGGTACTATGACACCTCTACATCTTTATTGAAGAAGATACTTCAAAAGATAGCTATGGCATATCTATATCTTTATTGAAGAAGAGTTAGCATACCGCCATCTCAGGTGATGGGGATACTAGGGAAGTCCTATGACATCTCTATATCTTTGTTAAAGAAGAGTTCCTCTACATGAAACATCAGGAAAGAGTTCCCCACTCGGTCTCAATTTTCCCAAGACCATCTCCATATGGTCAACACACGCCCATTTTCCGTACCCTTCCGGTACATCCAACACAACACTTTCTTTGCAAAGCATTTATCAAAACAAAACGCAAGCCCAGGTTAAGGTAGGCCTTTGCAACCCGTCCATGACCGCGGACGCGGCTATTCGAATAGATTTAACTCTGCAGAGTTTGCACACTTTCTCCACAACTATCCGGATACCTATCGTGTGGGCATCATCCCCGCATAACAACATATGCCACGACGGATACCCGAACATAACCTTTCGCTTATCTCCACTGACATGAGTCCTTCCCTGCGGGCTTACCCCTTCCCGGCACCCCGGCAGCATACCTCCTTTTGAGCGTATCTCCGGCGCCACGACAGAAGACCCTCAGTAATCGTCCGGCTATAGACAACTACAGTGTATTGCCTCCTTCAGAGCGCAACCCGGCGTCAGAGGTCATCGTGACCCTCCTAGAGAGTTCTGAAGGTGTCTCATGCCAGCTTCAACAAACTAGGGCTAAGCCCCGTTCCCACGTTGGGGTAGAGTGGTTGCGCGATAAAAGTTGGGCTGGCGTACACTTATACGCAGTGCTCCTTTAAAAACATTTTACCCACACTTCCTTTGTTTGTCCACAACCAACCATATTCCTCCGAACAACCTTGTTCAAAACATTTGCTTTTCCACAACATACCCTTGGGCAGAGTTAACTTACCCAAGGTATATCCCTCCAACATCCTTGTCCAAGAACTTTTCCTTTCCAAAACATACGCTTGGGTAGAGTTAACTTACCCAAGGTTTTCACAAACATTTACAACAAGGTAAGCCTTGAGGGGTTCCCAACCTATAGTTTCATGAGTGGAACTACTATTGCACTATGGCCGAGATGAGAGTCATCTTGCCATAGATGGTGTAAAAAGAGTAATGGGTGGATCATACTCGCTTAAGGCAAGCATGTATGATGACAACACAAAGAGGAATATAATCTCAGATTTGTGGTACTAACTATACAATGTGGATAGTGGAGAATCACTATCCAACCAACTCTCCAATAGGGTACACGGCATACTCCTCTCAAGTTGAGAATTACACCAAGACCTTGACATTGATACCTCTAAATTACAAAAGTGGTGGGTGTGGTGTAAGTTTCTATCTTGAGATGGAACATGCTCAAGTTGAGCATACAAGATAACCAAATGGAATGGCACGGCAATGACACCATGCATCCCATAATCACAACGACAATAGTGGAGTATCACCACTAGGGAGTACCCCACTTGCAATCACACATAGATGACATAAATAGAGAGAATAACACACATAGAATTAAGGTGCTTTGGACATCAACAAATGACATCCAACTAGACACCAAGTCAGAGATCAAAAGATGGCTTGCCTTGGCTTATTTGTCCATGTACTTCTTCAACTCCATCAAATAAGAATTCCAACAACATATAAAGAATCCTTGTCCAATCCACTTCTTCTTCTTCTCCGGAATTGTTCGCATCTATCGCCGGAAAATATAAAGGAACACAATCAATCACATTGCTCCAAACATAACAAGCATGCAACATTCAACAATCAATAGCTAACCACTTTACTAAGGGCTAACATACATAAGACTTATAGGTACTACAAAGCAACTAAAAGAGAACCCAATCTATTTACCTAGTGAAGGTATGAGAGTGCCATGACTTAGCAATTGCCTCTCTCGGTTATCACCATGGTATAAACCAATTATCCCCTGGTAGATAACATCATGAAGAGGACAAGTGCATTAGTTTGGCATCACAAACTTTTAAATTTTATTTTCAAACATTTTTGGAAAAGCACAAATCATTTTCCCTATTTTATAAAGCTAACATAACACTACACAAGAATAGGAAGTAAATGATATGCCACACCATTTGAAAACTTAAGCCAAACAATTGAATTAAGTTTAAGTTGCAGAGGTTTTGTTTTGCAAGAATAAAACATTGGTTGAACAATTTTAATACAAAGAGGTGGTTAAAGTTTTTAAACAAACCAAAAAGTTTTGGTTCAACAATCCATGTCACACATACACAGTACTAACAGTACCAAAAATGTATGAACAGAGACTAATAATATTTTTCCTAGATGGCCAGTACTAATACAAGACTAACCCAATTGGAATCACCCAAAAATATTAAACCTACAAATTTAGGAATTTGTTTGAATCTGGCTGTACAGAAAACAAGATCTGTAAGCCATAAATTGTATAAAAATCCTAAAAATATGAGACCACTGGCATTTTAAAGATATTTAAACAGAGGTGCATACACAATTGGATTTGGGTTCAAAATATTTCTGAAACTCTCACAAATGGATCTACAAGTTTACTGCATGTTTTCACCATTTGCTTTAACTATGGAGTTGCAGAACAGATAAAGGTTTGAAACTTGTTTGAGATGATTAAGAAAACATTCAGTAGTCTTGCAAAGTTGGAATCACTCTATTAGGTTCAAAAATGGATTTTTGGTGATTTAAATGCTAACAACCATGTCTGCAGAACACACAGAACAAGTTTAATTCACCACAAATCGTACATAATTCATAAAAATATGAGGTCAGTTGCATCTGAAAGGTATTGAAAAGGTGGTTCTTACCCAGTTTGTTTCATTCAAAAATTCGTTCCCAAGCTCCTGATTTAATTCGACAAAGTCAGATCTGACCAGATCTTGATCTGTAAACCATTTCAGTTTCAGGAGGTCAATCAAAGTGAAACCACCGCCAAAATGAAGGTATTGAAGAGTGCTTTCACCCAAAGTTGAGTTTGCTCAAAAAGGTTTTGTAAAACAGAACTTATTTAACAAACAGTGAATCTGCATGTTTACAGAACTTTATTTACCGTGGAAAATCGGTGACGAATTTGAGGGTGAAACCAACGCCAAGTTGTAGATCTTTTCAATAGCTATCTGTGGAACTTTGAATCACTCAATTTGGATCTGCACACGAGATTTGGTGGATTTTACAAGTTCGTACCAGAATCTGAAACAGCAAGATTACAGAAATTACTGCAAGGTTTTGGACGAACTTGGATCAAGAACTTCAGATCTGAGGATTGCTCAAGATTCTCCATGCTTGGACCAACATGCACCTGCATCAAGATCCAATCTTAGCAATGGAGGAAGAAGAAGAGGAGATTAAACCATCTAGGGTTGGGGAGAAGATGGAGAGGGAGGCTCTCATGGTGAGGGGAAGCTTGAGGGAGAAGGGGAGCTTCATCTTGGTGGCTTTCCATGGCCATGGCCGGCCATGGAGCTTAGGAGGAGCAGCAGCTCGTGGGGAGAGGTGGGAGAAGAGTGTGAGGGAGTGGAGAGTGAAAAGAAATGACCAAAGGGGAGGAGTGGCCGGCCAAGGGCCAATTTATAGAGGGAGAGGGGTGGCTGCCTCCTTATTTGATTGGTCAAGGTGGGTGGCTGCCCATTTAGTGATTGGGGTAGTTGGGAGGCAAGGCTTGCAAGAGAAGAAAAAGAAGAGGAAGGGCTGGCCGAAATTCTTGCCATGGTCGGCTCCTTCCTTGCCAAGTACAAGTGAGAAATGTGAGAGATTTAGAGATGGAGGAAGATTGTGATGGTGAAATATACCATGATGGTATTTGTTGCATGATGGATTTGTGCCAAGAAGATGATGGTGATGGTGATGTACAAGGTTACATGTGTATGCCATCTTGGAGATGGCTTCCACAAGATTTTAGACTTGAACAACTCAACACAAGATGAAAAAGAGAGAGTGATGACCACATGCAACAATGCATATGCATGTCAAGGTAGATGGGATGGTGATGGTGGTTTAGACAATTATAGAGCAAGACTAAGAGACATGGTGAGTGAAGTAGCCATGTACACACAAGGATGAATATGGTGGCAGAAATCACCAATTCATGAGGTCAAGGTGATGATGGAAAAGAATAGAGGATTGAGATGGGTATGATGAAATATAAGTTGCTCCACAAATGAGAGGTCAATTGGGAGTGGTTTGAAAGTATCAAATGATCATCCATTTGATCCATAATTGGAGGATGAAGGAACATAATGGGGTAGATCAGAGATGTACACAAGATGTGCAAGAGTTGTCATTTGAAATAGATCTTGTTTGAAAAGTATTTGAAACACCTCAATTGTCTAGGGACAATTGGGAATGAACTCAAGTGGAAATGGAATTTGAAAAGATGGAGAGAAAACTAGTTGGAACATAGGAGTTCAAAATATTCTACTTGCTTCCTCAAGTAAAGTAGAGCTTTTCTCCAATGTAAAAATAAGCAAGAGGGAAACAAGAAATGGTGTAGGTATCATAAACAAGCCTTTTGCTGAAAAGAAAGCAAGATAGAAAATAATGTTTTAGAAATCAGTTCTTGATAGAAATGGGGTGAGAAACCAAACCCATTTCAGTTCTTTGTTTCCTTTGAAGAAATATCTTGAAAAGATTTAATAAAATTAGAAGTAGTTTTGTGATCAAAACTAGGGAAGGAAAATCAATAGGATTTTTGAGAGAGAAAACTAATTTAGGGAGAAGTGTTCTCAAGGGTAGATGGTGGCTACAAAATGTACCCATCATTCCCACTCTTGGTTTTGTGAAGATTAAACTTTGAATAAAAACAAGAGGTAAAAGTGAAGGAGGTGATCTAGTGTTGAATCATTGGATAGGGTATAAGATTGAGTTGGATATATGTGCTGCAAGGATAGTCTGAGGCATGCAAGACGTGGAGGTCGAAGAGGGTATTGCATAGATGAGATCAATGCATTGAAGTCAACAATAACAGGGGTGGTTGTTTAGATATCAACTGCCAAAGTCTGAACATTTTAAGCCTGTCAACACAGATGGTCGACATGGCCTCAAAACCAACAAGGATGAGTGGGTAAAAGAGAGGGATGTATCTAGGGGAAGATGATCCCAAGTTTTGAATTTAGGATGATTGAGCTATCTTGTACCACAAGGAGAAAAATCAGGATGGCACACTCATGTTGTCACCAGGAGAGAGGTTTGGTGTAGGAAAACAATTCTTCCTAAGTTACACATGTGTTTTATTTGGTGAGTTGCTCATTTTGCCACTAGGAGTGTTGTTCTTTGAGGTAGCTCAAGACAAAACTCAACAAGCAAATCAAGAAAATTCATCTACCAACAGATCAAGGCAATTCATCATAACCAACAGATCAAGGCAATTCATCTTAATTAGTCTAAAGAAAAAGTTTTTGTTCCCCCTAATTTTTACAACATGAACAAATAATCAAGGTTGCAAAAGTGGGGTGTTACAGACTCTTCCACCCTTAAAATAATCTCGTCCCGAGATTGCTAAGCGTAGGACTAGGGAGGTTTCAAAGTTGACTAAAGTTAGACTCCATTCTTTGATAGACACAGAGTTGCCGAGGAGGTCATTTCTTCATCTTCTGGGAGACATGATGGATTCCTGCCGATGGCGAGTCTTCATGAAGAGGTTTACTACTCCATGTAGGTGTTAGATCTGTAGCTTCTTGACGATCCTAGCGGAGTCCATGATTTCGGAGAAGTTAGTGCACTCCAACGGTGCTTTAGCAAGGTTGAAAACTTTTTAGAGTTGGCATGAAATGTTAGTGGAAGACGAAGTCTTCCACCCTTAAAATTGTTCAACGGAGGTTCTAGAAAACTCTTAGCTTCGGCCACGGAGTCTTGTCGGGCGCTTTCGAAGAAGTCATCTTTCTCTCGTCTTGAGTTGAAGCATCTTCAGAAAGTGAGGTGCAGTCCACAGCTTCAAGGGGAGTTAGTGCATCCCAAGTTTCCAACGGTGTTTTGGAAAGGTTTAAAATTTTAGGGTCAGCTCCAATTTTTAGTGGAAGACGAAGTCTTCCACCCTTAAGATTTTTCATCGGGGGCTTCAGAAAAACTCTGAACTTCTGCCTTGTGGCTCTGTCTGGGGCTTCTGAAGAAGTCGTCGATCTTCCGTAATCAGTTGAAGGATCTTCATGGGCGATGTGTAGTCCACGACTTCAAGATGCACTCACGGTGTTTACTACCATATAACGCGCGGTAAGTTAGTAAGTCGAGGGAGCTCCTGGGTAGTCTCCATATGAAGTAGCAACAAAGGTCGTCGAAGACAAATCTTCAGCTTGCGAGTCCGTGCTGACTTATACCAGTTAAGTAGTGAGCGGTAAACTACACCTAATCTTGAGTTCTTGAGGTATCTTCAGGAATCTTCACTTGATGAGGAACAGATGAACCATGTGACGTAGCTTGGCTTTGACACTATTGTTCGCTTAGCTTGTTAGATGGTGGGTTAGAGGGTGGTTTCAAGAAGATATCCTCGAGGTAAGCGTGATTATACTCCAAGGTTAGACCAAGGTAGTATGTCTTCTCGCGGAGGTGCAATCACTCTTGAAGGTAGGGGCTTCTGCTTTCTTGATGAAGCGGAGATGCTTCAGTTGATCTTGAAGGTATTGGCTTCTGCTTTGTTGGCGTAGTAGAGATGCTTCGGCTGATCTTCAAAGTAGTGGGCGTAGATAGGGGTCTGAGTTAGTTTTTCTCATGGTTGAAAAATCAACTGCTAACGAGGTTAAAGTTAGAGCCATTCGTTAACTACCCAACTAACTAGCAGTTAGCAATACTTCGGCGAGGCAAACTTTAATCCTATCATTGCATGCGACACCCATACAATCATAACCAGAGGCAAAATACCACTAACAGAGGCTACTGGTATTTTTCCTAGATGCACAGAAACAAAACAAGATCAACACAATTGGAATCATTCAAAAATATTTATTTTTCAATTTTTGAGACTCAAAATACTAACCAGAAACAGTGATCAAGTTTTATTTATTAAAAATCGCACAAAAATCCTAAAAATACAAGGTCAGCGGCATCTGAAAGATAATTTCATAATGGTTCTAGTGCAATTGGAATCACATCAATCCGAGCTACCAAACTATTTTTATTAGCAAAACAGTACACTGGCAGATTTCCATCTTTAATTTCTGTTTTACAAATTTCAAACAATTTAAAAGGGCGGAAACGTCTAAATAGCAAGACATACATGCACACAACAAACAGATGCAAACACTCAAGGCAGCACACTAGGGAACTACAAGCAATCATCAAACCAAACATGGTACACTAAGTACCCAGAAATTCCTAATGCGCGGGGGTAGCTCAATCAAACCGATTGAGTTTGTCCTATCCATCCTATAGGTTTGGGGCTGGTCACATATGTTGACGTCTTCATATCATTAGCATCAGCTTCAACTTGGATCCTTGTAGCAGTTGGTGGTGAAGGGGCCGGGTGTTGAGTCGTTGATGTTGAGGCGGAGGAGAAAGCTGTGTAGAACTTCTAGTCTCGACATCCCGGAAACATGAGGTCTTCGAAGAGGTAGCTGTTGAGGTGCTTCTGAAGTAGAGATCTTCTCGTGGCTGGCCTAAAAATAACTAGTCAAGAAACTGAGGGCTTGATCCCTGACGACTGCAAAAAGTGCAAGTCCACGGAGGAACAAGGTCAGCTCCTTAACAGACTTTGGTGATAACCAAAGACATGATCTTATTATTCTTTTATCTGCACACTAAGTCGGCCTCCAATCTTCAACAGCTGCTGTTGGACATACACGAGTCTTCCCGAGGGGTTGATCCATCTTTGATTTCGAGCCTCCAGGTCTGAGTCGGGGACATCGTCCAATATGTAGGTTTGAAGTGGATGAGACAATAGAGTAAGAATTTTCAAACATTCTCATAAAGTGGAGAGATAAGAATTTAGAAGTTTTGAAGAAATAAGAGGAGTAGAAGCTATGCTTCCGACTAAGAATTTGTTTCGTAAATAGTTTTGTCCAAGTACTTATTTCCTAACTAACGTCCATGCTAACTAAGGTCTCCTACAGTCAGGATAGCTCTGATACCAGCTCTGTGGGGACCCCGGACTAGCTGTCCGAAATTCCCTGTTATGTATACAGTTCACGATCCCATGATCAGTGCGTCGTGAACACATAACCGAACTGATATCAAATTACACCATCCATTACAAAGCGGAATAAGAAAATTACAACATGGTCACATGACCGATAATTACATAATAGCCTCGAAGGGCCTAACTAAACATCAGAGTAGCATCATCACTTCAGCAGCGCAGTACCCAAGTCATCTGCCATAACCCTACAGGCAACTGACTGGGAAGACGTTCCTAGCTCGCATAGACGTCGCCAACTCCTTCTTCATCCGTCATGTTCCTCCAAGTCTGGCCAAGTAAATAGCCAGGGACAAAGCCGTGAGTACATTGGAATTGTACTCGCAAACCATCAAGAAGGGTGCTAACAAAGCTAACTAAAAGAGACAAGAGAGGAAGAATAGTTTCTCTTGTGGATATAGCATGTGAAAGAGAATCAGTTTCTCTTGTGGATATAGCATGTGAAAGAGAATCAGTTTCTCTTGTGGATATAGCATCCCAACATCGCAATTGATGGAGACACTAAAGTGGTACTATGACACCTCTACATCTTTATTGAAGAAGATACTTCAAAAGATAGCTATGGCATATCTATATCTTTATTGAAGAAGAGTTAGCATACCGCCATCTCAGGTGATGGGGATACTAGGGAAGTCCTATGACATCTCTATATCTTTGTTAAAGAAGAGTTCCTCTACATGAAACATCAGGAAAGAGTTCCCCACTCGGTCTCAATTTTCCCAAGACCATCTCCATATGGTCAACACACGCCCATTTTCCGTACCCTTCCGGTACATCCAACACAACACTTTCTTTGCAAAGCATTTATCAAAACAAAACGCAAGCCCAGGTTAAGGTAGGCCTTTGCAACCCGTCCATGACCGCGGACGCGGCTATTCGAATAGATTTAACTCTGCAGAGTTTGCACACTTTCTCCACAACTATCCGGATACCTATCGTGTGGGCATCATCCCCGCATAACAACATATGCCACGACGGATACCCGAACATAACCTTTCGCTTATCTCCACTGACATGAGTCCTTCCCTGCGGGCTTACCCCTTCCCGGCACCCCGGCAGCATACCTCCTTTTGAGCGTATCTCCGGCGCCACGACAGAAGACCCTCAGTAATCGTCCGGCTATAGACAACTACAGTGTATTGCCTCCTTCAGAGCGCAACCCGGCGTCAGAGGTCATCGTGACCCTCCTAGAGAGTTCTGAAGGTGTCTCATGCCAGCTTCAACAAACTAGGGCTAAGCCCCGTTCCCACGTTGGGGTAGAGTGGTTGCGCGATAAAAGTTGGGCTGGCGTACACTTATACGCAGTGCTCCTTTAAAAACATTTTACCCACACTTCCTTTGTTTGTCCACAACCAACCATATTCCTCCGAACAACCTTGTTCAAAACATTTGCTTTTCCACAACATACCCTTGGGCAGAGTTAACTTACCCAAGGTATATCCCTCCAACATCCTTGTCCAAGAACTTTTCCTTTCCAAAACATACGCTTGGGTAGAGTTAACTTACCCAAGGTTTTCACAAACATTTACAACAAGGTAAGCCTTGAGGGGTTCCCAACCTATAGTTTCATGAGTGGAACTACTATTGCACTATGGCCGAGATGAGAGTCATCTTGCCATAGATGGTGTAAAAAGAGTAATGGGTGGATCATACTCGCTTAAGGCAAGCATGTATGATGACAACACAAAGAGGAATATAATCTCAGATTTGTGGTACTAACTATACAATGTGGATAGTGGAGAATCACTATCCAACCAACTCTCCAATAGGGTACACGGCATACTCCTCTCAAGTTGAGAATTACACCAAGACCTTGACATTGATACCTCTAAATTACAAAAGTGGTGGGTGTGGTGTAAGTTTCTATCTTGAGATGGAACATGCTCAAGTTGAGCATACAAGATAACCAAATGGAATGGCACGGCAATGACACCATGCATCCCATAATCACAACGACAATAGTGGAGTATCACCACTAGGGAGTACCCCACTTGCAATCACACATAGATGACATAAATAGAGAGAATAACACACATAGAATTAAGGTGCTTTGGACATCAACAAATGACATCCAACTAGACACCAAGTCAGAGATCAAAAGATGGCTTGCCTTGGCTTATTTGTCCATGTACTTCTTCAACTCCATCAAATAAGAATTCCAACAACATATAAAGAATCCTTGTCCAATCCACTTCTTCTTCTTCTCCGGAATTGTTCGCATCTATCGCCGGAAAATATAAAGGAACACAATCAATCACATTGCTCCAAACATAACAAGCATGCAACATTCAACAATCAATAGCTAACCACTTTACTAAGGGCTAACATACATAAGACTTATAGGTACTACAAAGCAACTAAAAGAGAACCCAATCTATTTACCTAGTGAAGGTATGAGAGTGCCATGACTTAGCAATTGCCTCTCTCGGTTATCACCATGGTATAAACCAATTATCCCCTGGTAGATAACATCATGAAGAGGACAAGTGCATTAGTTTGGCATCACAAACGTTTAAATTTTATTTTCAAACATTTTTGGAAAAGCACAAATCATTCTTCCTATTTTATAAAGCTAACATAACACTACACAAGAATAGGAAGTAAATGATATGCCACACCATTTGAAAACTTAAGCCAAACAATTGAATTAAGTTTAAGTTGCAGAGGTTTTGTTTTGCAAGAATAAAACATTGGTTGAACAATTTTAATACAAAGAGGTGGTTAAAGTTTTTAAACAAACCAAAAAGTTTTGGTTCAACAATCCATGTCACACATACACAGTACTAACAGTACCAAAAATGTATGAACAGAGACTAATAATATTTTTCCTAGATGGCCAGTACTAATACAAGACTAACCCAATTGGAATCACCCAAAAATATTAAACCTACAAATTTAGGAATTTGTTTGAATCTGGCTGTACAGAAAACAAGATCTGTAAGCCATAAATTGTATAAAAATCCTAAAAATATGAGACCACTGGCATTTTAAAGATATTTAAACAGAGGTGCATACACAATTGGATTTGGGTTCAAAATATTTCTGAAACTCTCACAAATGGATCTACAAGTTTACTGCATGTTTTCACCATTTGCTTTAACTATGGAGTTGCAGAACAGATAAAGGTTTGAAACTTGTTTGAGATGATTAAGAAAACATTCAGTAGTCTTGCAAAGTTGGAATCACTCTATTAGGTTCAAAAATGGATTTTTGGTGATTTAAATGCTAACAACCATGTCTGCAGAACACACAGAACAAGTTTAATTCACCACAAATCGTACATAATTCATAAAAATATGAGGTCAGTTGCATCTGAAAGGTATTGAAAAGGTGGTTCTTACCCAGTTTGTTTCATTCAAAAATTCGTTCCCAAGCTCCTGATTTAATTCGACAAAGTCAGATCTGACCAGATCTTGATCTGTAAACCATTTCAGTTTCAGGAGGTCAATCAAAGTGAAACCACCGCCAAAATGAAGGTATTGAAGAGGTGCTTTCACCCAAAGTTGAGTTTGCTCAAAAAGGTTTTGTAAAACAGAACTTATTTAACAAACAGTGAATCTGCATGTTTACAGAACTTTATTTACCGTGGAAAAACGGTGACGAATTTGAGGGTGAAACCAACGGCAAATTGTAGATGTTTTCAATATCTACCTGTGGAACTTTGAATCACTCAATTTGGATCTGCACACGAGATTTGGTGGATTTTACAAGTTCGTACCAGAATCTGAAACAGCAAGATTACAGAAATTACTGCAAGGTTTTGGACGAACTTGGATCAAGAACTTCAGATCTGAGGATTGCTCAAGATTCTCCATGCTTGGACCAACATGCACCTGCATCAAGATCCAATCTTAGCAATGGAGGAAGAAGAAGAGGAGATTAAACCATCTAGGGTTGGGGAGAAGATGGAGAGGGAGGCTCTCATGGTGAGGGGAAGCTTGAGGGAGAAGGGGAGCTTCATCTTGGTGGCTTTCCATGGCCATGGCCGGCCATGGAGCTTAGGAGGAGCAGCAGCTCGTGGGGAGAGGTGGGAGAAGAGTGTGAGGGAGTGGAGAGTGAAAAGAAATGACCAAAGGGGAGGAGTGGCCGGCCAAGGGCCAATTTATAGAGGGAGAGGGGTGGCTGCCTCCTTATTTGATTGGTCAAGGTGGGTGGCTGCCCATTTAGTGATTGGGGTAGTTGGGAGGCAAGGCTTGCAAGAGAAGAAAAAGAAGAGGAAGGGCTGGCCGAAATTCTTGCCATGGTCGGCTCCTTCCTTGCCAAGTACAAGTGAGAAATGTGAGAGATTTAGAGATGGAGGAAGATTGTGATGGTGAAATATACCATGATGGTATTTGTTGCATGATGGATTTGTGCCAAGAAGATGATGGTGATGGTGATGTACAAGGTTACATGTGTATGCCATCTTGGAGATGGCTTCCACAAGATTTTAGACTTGAACAACTCAACACAAGATGAAAAAGAGAGAGTGATGACCACATGCAACAATGCATATGCATGTCAAGGTAGATGGGATGGTGATGGTGGTTTAGACAATTATAGAGCAAGACTAAGAGACATGGTGAGTGAAGTAGCCATGTACACACAAGGATGAATATGGTGGCAGAAATCACCAATTCATGAGGTCAAGGTGATGATGGAAAAGAATAGAGGATTGAGATGGGTATGATGAAATATAAGTTGCTCCACAAATGAGAGGTCAATTGGGAGTGGTTTGAAAGTATCAAATGATCATCCATTTGATCCATAATTGGAGGATGAAGGAACATAATGGGGTAGATCAGAGATGTACACAAGATGTGCAAGAGTTGTCATTTGAAATAGATCTTGTTTGAAAAGTATTTGAAACACCTCAATTGTCTAGGGACAATTGGGAATGAACTCAAGTGGAAATGGAATTTGAAAAGGTTGAGAGAAAACTAGTTGGAACATAGGAGTTCAAAATATTCTACTTGCTTTCTCAAGTAAAGTAGAGCTTTTCTCCAATGTAAAAATAAGCAAGAGGGAAACAAGAAATGGTGTAGGTATCATAAACAAGCCTTTTGCTGAAAAGAAAGCAAGATAGAAAATAATGTTTTAGAAATCAGTTCTTGATAGAAATGGGGTGAGAAACCAAACCCATTTCAGTTCTTTGTTTCCTTTGAAGAAATATCTTGAAAAGATTTAATAAAATTAGAAGTAGTTTTGTGATCAAAACTAGGGAAGGAAAATCAATAGGATTTTTGAGAGAGAAAACTAATTTAGGGAGAAGTGTTCTCAAGGGTAGATGGTGGCTACAAAATGTACCCATCATTCCCACTCTTGGTTTTGTGAAGATTAAACTTTGAATAAAAACAAGAGGTAAAAGTGAAGGAGGTGATCTAGTGTTGAATCATTGGATAGGGTATAAGATTGAGTTGGATATATGTGCTGCAAGGATAGTCTGAGGCATGCAAGACGTGGAGGTCGAAGAGGGTATTGCATAGATGAGATCAATGCATTGAAGTCAACAATAACAGGGGTGGTTGTTTAGATATCAACTGCCAAAGTCTGAACATTTTAAGCCTGTCAACACAGATGGTCGACATGGCCTCAAAACCAACAAGGATGAGTGGGTAAAAGAGAGGGATGTATCTAGGGGAAGATGATCCCAAGTTTTGAATTTAGGATGATTGAGCTATCTTGTACCACAAGGAGAAAAATCAGGATGGCACACTCATGTTGTCACCAGGAGAGAGGTTTGGTGTAGGAAAACAATTCTTCCTAAGTTACACATGTGTTTTATTTGGTGAGTTGCTTGTTTAACCACTAGGGTGTTGTTCTTTGAGGTAGCTCAAGACAAAACTCAACAAGCAAATCAAGAAAATTCATCTACCAACAGATCAAGGCAATTCATCATAACCAGCAGATCAAGACAATTCATCTTAATTAGTCTGAAGAAAAAGTTTTTGTTCCCCCTAATTTTTACAACATGAACAAATAATCAAGGTTGCAAAAGTGGGGTGTTACAATTATCCTCATCGAATTCAAACCTTAACTGCTCACAACGGTGGAATGATTGGTGAGTTATATAGCATAGAAACAACAGTAAGCTACAAGAAATGGGACAGATCAATGTGGAATAATTTATCATTACCAGGAGAAGCATGACTTACATGTAAATTATGCACTAAACTCTCGAACTGTGAAGGGGTGTCAACGTGCTGCTTCCACAATGGGAAGGTAGGAAGTTCATTCCTGATAAAATAGCCAATATGTGATACAAGATATGAAGATTCATGCGGATGAAGTGGCCTTCTGCCACCTACAATAGATGTGATGCGAAATCTTGAACCCATTCCGGAAATCTTAGCTGCAAGTTTTCTTCCTACCGTTGGCCCCCTCGTTTTTATTGATCGTGGCGAACCTACCAAGTTAATCATTACATCAAGCTATCATGGTATATAGATACATAAGGGAGCATTAAACTACAAGTCTTGAAAAAAGTATTACCTTTTTTGGCGTGGGTCTCATCATCGGGAGAGGAGTTGTCTTTCGCAGGACTAAGGGTCGGAGGGAGATCATCACCAGTTTGCTGGTGTTGTGGCAGCACTGTTTGGACATTTGAGGCTGTATCATCTGGGACTAGCATCATGTGTCCTTGGCCATTATTACCTACCACCACTCCTGATGATGCCAATTGTTGGCTCGAATTTGCTGTGGAAACTGGTTCTGTTGGCAATTGTTGCTGAGAAACAGTATTGGCAACTGGTGGTTGTGGAATGTGTGGGCTGGTACATGCTGGGGCTACTTCTGTCTGATTCGATGGTTTGTGGTTTTTACGAGACCTTTTACTGTTATCATTCTCGGCCTGTTCGCCACCTCGTGTCAGTCTTTTGTTAGACCTTGTAATAGGAGGAGCAGCACGAGCATCAGGCTTAACCCTTTTTTTATTACGCACTGTCACCCATCCTCCGGTATCAGCCTGAGGTTCCTGTTGAGTGTTCTTCCTCCTGTTCGTTCTTGAAAAGTTCTTGCCCGAATCTGCAGATGCCTGTCACACATAAATGATATTTCAATGTACAATATTATATGATGATGATATGCAGATGGAATGGAAAAACAGTAAGGCAACATATGCAAAAACATATATGATGCGTTAACTAAGCAGGAAAAATGTAGTAATGAGATTGAACATGGCATGGGTAACATATTTGGTAGGACTGGGATACAACAAATGGAAGTTGGGACAAATAATTCGATGACAGGACAGAGAAAACTCACCTTGTTGTGTTGCAGAGGATAGTCGACCAGGGCATCTTCCTGAGTCAGCTCGCCATCACAATCAGCAGGATCAAATTCTGAATCAGAGGAATGTTCCGTATCCTTTGTGAGGGACGTGGGTGGCGTTTTTGCACTAGACCTTGTAGAAGGATGTAGTGTTAGGCCCAACGAGGCTGCAACTCGGCTATTATGCAGGATAGTTTGCCTCCGTTGCTCTTCGTACTCATTCTCGAGTGGAAGACCTAACATGCATTGGCGAGAAATGCAGATGAGATTTATCATGGAACTATGCATGTAAGAACAAATTAATAGTAGCAGTGAGACTGCTCAAAAGGTGTAATGACAAACAAACTATGGCTCAAAAATAATTGATGTTCATATTGTCAAGCTTCATGCACTAGCCAACGCAACCGGAAGTCCGGACTGATGGAAAGGGCAAACAAATTATGGCTCAAAAATAATTTACGTTGGGCAACAGAGGGCAGCAGCAACAATTTTTAGGATAAGTATGAATGTCAAGCTTCATGCAGTAGCCAACGCAACCAAAAGTCCGAACTGATGGAAAGGGCTAAGCAATCCACATATACACTCAAACACATATAAGTGTCATTTCATGCCAATGGTTAACCATATGGAATGGCGTGTGCTTAATATAATTGCCTAGGGTCTTCCAAGTTCCAACAGATCGGTCTATTGGATGAACTTGCTAGAGCATGCAATTCGAAATGGTATCAGACCTACAAGGTCCTGAGTTCAAATCCTAGCAAGTAGCAATGCAGTATTCAAAATAAATATTTGCAGCCTTCCTAAAAAAATATCTAATGATACATGCCTAAGGCTCGGTCTATTGAATGAGCGGTTTTATCACTTAGCACCACAAGTTGGGGATTTTTTATCACAAAACACCAACATTTGGGGAAATTATTTCACATAACACATTATTTGTCATTAGTTGGCTTGACAAGAGCATCACCCTACAGCGTGACACCAATTTACAGTACGTGAGCATGTTTGCTACAAACAAATGAATTTTGGTGTGAAATTTTGTAGACACTCTGTGGAAATGAGAATATGAGTCACACTTGTTACATATGCTACACACAAAATGAATTACCATATGACAAATATTCATTGAAATTATAACCACACAAGAACATGAGATTTGGGTAATATATTCTGTACCAGCATAAGGTTTTGATAATGTGTACCAATACAACTACCCTGGACATAAGATTTTTTTGAACTGTCTGGACATAAGATTAAACTACTAGTGTTGACAAACAGCTTTGTATTTAGCGTTTAACAGAAAATACCACAAAATAAAGTCTAATTGTCTTTCACCTGCTGTCACTCTTAAACTGACGGTGGCCTGAAGTCACTAATGGGCTATCAAACAGAGATCATGTATTCTGCGAAACAATTACCCCAAATGTTGGTGTTTTGTGATACAAATTTCTAGGGTTGTGGTTCTGTGATAAAATAAAATCCCGAACTTCTGGTGTTAAGTGATAAAACCTCATTGGATGAACTGGCTAGAGCATGCAATTCCACATGGCGCACAAAGAGTTGCAAATAGAAAAAATACAGGCAGTTTAATACTATCAATAAATTGCTCTGCTAGCTTGACTGCTATCATAACCTTTGTAAAACGTACTACCACCATCCCGAAGTTTTTACCAAAAATCATTATTAACATGCAAAATACAAATTTAATATCATTAAATAGATAACGAATATATTTTCGTACGGTATCTACGAAATATTATATTTCTTGATAGATTGTTCTGAAAGTTTGGTCAAACTTTACTTGGTTTGACTTTTATAAATAAGCCTTCAGGTTTGGGGTGGAGGTAGTATACTTCAAACCCCAAAAAAGTACCGCACAGATGTGATATTTGGAAAAGAAAAGCGTAACGAAAGCGGACATAAGCTCTGCCTCTTCATCAGCAGATGTAAGGTTACGATCAGCAGAGTTCCGAGATAAAAAAATACAGGCAGTTTAATACTATCAACAAATTGCTCTGCTAGCTTGACTGCTATCATAACCTTTGTAAAATGCATACTTCAAACCCCCAAAACATATCACACAGAAGTGATTCTCGGAAAAGAAATGCATAGCGAAAGCGGACATAACCTCGATCTTCCTCTCGATCAGCAGATGTAAGGTTGAGATCTCATATAGCTACGCGGCAAACAACTATCTACACTGATCTAATATCAGCAAGAATGCATTGCAAGAAAGCAACGAAAACTAGTGTCAGAAATCAAATGCATATAACAAAAGCGGACATGTAAAGTATTCATCAACCTTCGTCTGAGGCCAGGGCGGATTTACTCTTTGGTTGGGGGTGGTCGACTTTGGGGCCGCGTTTTTTGCCCATCTCGATCTCCGGTGAGGTGGACTACAGAGTCGGGGAAGCAGATCCGGAGCAGATATGGCGCGGTCAACGTCGGCGTCGAGGAAGCAAATCCGGCTTGCTAGACAGCAAGGGAGGTCCGCCGGTAAAACGTGGTCGGTCACTACGGTGGCCGGTGAGGAGGCAGTGATGGTGAGGAGGGGCGGTAGGCACGGCCGTCGTCGTGGGAGTGTGCCTGGTAGAAGCATGAGAAAGATGTGGTGTTCGAATTGTGCTCTACAGGGAAATATCCTCTGTTGACCGATGTTTTATAGGCCGACGGGCAAACCGCAGGTTTTGGGGTAGCTTGAAAATGGGACGCGCCAACAATTTCGGCGCGTGTTTTGCGGCAGAGACGAAAGTCACCCATAAGAAACTTTCCTCATGGAATACCTTTGCTTGTTGGTTGGTCGTGTGGACAACATATATAGTGGGAGATGCCCATAGCTAGCTAGGCCATTCATATCAAACTCGAGTGATTATCACTAAGTTTACAATGAATATATTTCATGACACTCGCTATTGGCCGGATAGTAGAAAATATATTTCATGAATATCCCATATTAGTTAATTTATATTATTTCAATTGCTAAAATATTTTCATATTCTTTTAGAGTTCTAAAAACACACTACACAATGACAATGGATATTACCACTACCTTCTAGGTCCCGGCCATCAGATTTAGGGCTCCTTTGATTCATAGGATTTGCATAGGAATTGTGTAGGATTTGGTTCCTATGGAAAATTTTCCTATACATGTTGTTTGATTCATACGAATATATCCTATAGGAAAAATTCCTATGGAAATCTTGTAGTGTAATTCCTATAGGAAAAAAACATTAGCTCATACCTCATGAAAAAATCCTTTGCTTCAATCAAACATACTTCATCTTCCTATGGGATTCAAATAGACATGCCATTTAATCCTATGACTTTCCTATTCCTATGCTTTTTCTATCCTTTGAATCAAAGGAGCCCTTAGAGAAAAGTAGCTTAGCCAGAGATTTAGACCTTTGTGCAACAAATACATGAGTTGGTGATATGTGCAAAAGAACAGGTTAACTGAGTGTTCTGTGCAACAATGACAACAATAAGTGGAGTTTCGTGCAAAGGATAAAAGGTGCAAAAGGGATCACACGGAAGGAGAAAGAGAAAGGGAGAGCAGTGCCTCACGGGGCCGCTGTTATTTATGGTGAAAAGAAATGCTTCACTTTTTTCGGTGAGTGATGTTGACTGGCACACAGGGTTTCAGTTCTGTAGACCTGCAGTGCAGGCTACGCGCCCGTCTAATATTCTTTTTTTTTCAGCGACAAATGGAGAGAGAGAGAGAGTCTTGACGATGCGTCTTTACTTGACAAAGAAGATTGCTGGGAGTTTGCCTACCTACCGCACGTGACTTGTGCTCACTGATGTGTGGGACCTACACGCATGGGAACCACACGTAAGTGACCGACCTACTTTATTCTAGGGGTGCCCGTCAAGCTAATACATAGTCTGCAACATGAAACTCTATTCGCTTATAAAATCTGAACTTTGAAATCCAATTTAATTTAAGTCTATTATTGGTCATATCAAGTATAAAATTACATTCTGAAACTTGTTCAACGCTTTCTCATAAATTATTATGGTAGTTTTTTAAAATCAAATGCTAATTGATTTGAGATAAAAACATATATTATTGCACAACAATGGGATATTAAAATATCTATTTGTAAATAAAATTAAGAAGTCAATGTTGTGGTAAGTTAGGAGGTTCAAAGGGTAAACCAAATATAACGTTTTGTTCAATCTCATAGTTAATATTACCAAGTTTGATTCTCCCTGTACAGCTTTGTTATAGTGTTCCCTAATTGGGCATGGTGGTGCATCTTGCCATTTCTAACACTGTTGATGACTAGACTTTTCAAGTTTTCGGTATAAAAAATCGTTTTTCATTTTCTAGATGATAAAATATGTTTATTTTGTGCATGGGGTAGATAAAATATGGGTCAAAATGGCGCATCTACATTTTTAAAATAAATTAGGCCATATTTTAATGCCAATTCCCAAATTTACGGTTTTTAGTGCTTTCTAGCTAGTTTCGCACGTTTAAATGACTGTATGCTGATTTATTGAAAGTAAATCAAATTTGAATTGTAGGTGTGTTATAACTTGGTCCTACAAGTCCCCACAAATCATTTTTAGATACATATTACTTACTATATATAGAAACCAGTGATAGTACTAAAATATTCAACCCCTTTGCAAGGATAATCATGTCGACCATTTTGACCTAGTTTAGAAATAAATAAATGAAAATGAAGAAAACCTCAAAAATGAAACCCTTCCGCATGGAGTGTGGTTGTATGTGTTAGTTGACAGGGAAAATAATAAACATGTGATAGGGTAGTGAAAAACAAAATGTCTTCACACAAAGCAGACTATCGTGTATGAAGATTCCTGGTTTGCAAGCCAAATGATATAGTTATGGCCATATTTGTGGCATAGTTTGTTACAATGTGCCCAAATTGGGCATGGTGGTGCATCTTGCCATTCCCAACAATGTTGCTGACTAGACTTTTCAACTTTTCGGTATATAAAACTCATTTATCAATTTCTAGATGACAAAATAGGTTTATTTTGTGAATGGGGTACATAAGATATGGCTCAAAATGGCGCCTCTACATTTTTAAGATAAATAAGGCCACATATTAGTGGAAATTCCCAACGCTTTACGTTTTTTAGTGCTTTCTAGCTAGTTTCACACATTTAAATGACTTTATGCTGATTTATTGAAAGTAATTCCAATTTGAAATGTAGTTGTGTTATAACTTCGTCCTATAAATCCCCAAAAATCATTTTTGGATACATATTACTTACTATATACAGAAACATGTGATAGGGTAGTAAAAAACAAAATGTCTTCACAAGACGGACTATAGTGTGTATGAAGATTCATGTGCTTTGGTTTTCAATTTTTGATTTTTTTTCTGAATGTTTATGCCCATTTGAATCTTGGTCAAATCCTAGGTTTGACCAAGATTTAAGCAAGTTTAAAACACATGAAAATGAAAAGGTAAGCCTGGATCCTTCTTAGTCATTCTAAAATGAAGCTTTTGGGGGGTTTTTGAAATCTCAATGTTTGAAACCCAAAACCACTTCTCTTCATATGGTTGGCTTCATAAGAAAGAGTTTAGGGTTAGGGGTAGATACATGATTTGTCGGGTTTGAATATGTCTAGAACTTGTTTATCAATTTGAATGCTTACTATATATATGACTTAAGAATACTATGTGCTTTGGTTTTTCTTTTCTATTTTTTTGATTTTTTTCTGAATTTTTATGCTCATTTGAATCTTGTTGGTCAAATCCTAGGTTTGACCAAGATTTAAACAAACTTAAAACATGAAAATTAAAAGGTAAGCCTGTATCCTTCTTAGTCATTCTAAAATGAAGCTTTTGGGAGGTTTTTGAAATTTCCATGTTTGAAACCCAAAACCATTTCTCTTCATGCTTGACTTCATAAGATAAAGTTTAGGGTTAGGTGTAGATACATGATTTGGCTGGTTTGAATATGTCTAGACCTTGTTTATCAACTTCAATTCTTACTATATGACATAAGAAGACTATGTGCTTTGGTTTTTCATTTTTTTTTATTTTTTCTGAATGTTTATGCCCATTTGAATCTAAAGGTGAGAGAACACGTTAAAGGTTATTCTAACAAAGGTCATGCTTGGAATCTTACCTATGTATTATTGTACATCACAAATGTGAAATGAAAATATGTGCATCGATCTCTATAAACCATAAACCCTAACCCTAACTATATAGAAAAAGGTGAATGTTTATCGGGTTTGAGTTTTTATGCCCATTTGAGTCTTGGTCAAATCCTAGGTTTGACCAAGACTTAAGAAAGTTTAAAACACATGAAAATGAAAAGGGTAAGCCTGGATCCTTCTTAGGGTTAGGGCCAGGGTAGATACATGATTTTTCTAGTTTGAATATGGCTAGACCATGTTTATCAACTTGAGTGCTCATGCATTATATGACATAAAAAGGCTATGTGCGTTTTTTTTATTTTTTATACTCCCTCCGGTCTGAAATAAGTGTCGGACCGTTAGTACACATACATTTTTACAAATAAACCCTTCCGAAATCAGAAAACTGTGGATCCTTGTATCCAGGTGGTCGGCTGACCGTCGCCGGCGTGCGGTCGTATGCACCAGACTGCCTCGGCCACGCGCAGGACGTGGGCTGGCGAACTTGACGGGGCGCCACCCGCCGTCGAGGAAGCCTACCGCGCCGGCTTGTTTTCTAGGCGGAGGCGCCGTCTTGTCGGCGAGGATGGGCCGGCGGCATCGATCTGACGGGAGAGAGCGGGGATGCCTTCGAACTGGGACCGGAGGAGGAGGAGGTCCAGGTCAGGTGCAGCGCTGGCGAGATGAGATCGGAGTCGAGGTTGGGTGCGGCGGCGTACCAGACGAGGGAGACCGAGGGAGACAGAGGATAGAGGGAGACTTCTATTTTCCTTTTTCCTTTTTTTTCGCGAGGAAACCAGTCCGTGCGTGTCGAGTTGTGGGTTGGGACAGAGATAGAATAGGACGTGTGGACTGTGGACTGCGGGTCAAGTAAAAAACAAATAGGAGGCTGTTTTTGCAAAACGTTCCGTCCGACTCTTTTTTCGGATCGGAGGGAGTACCCATTTGAATCTCGTTCAAATCCTAGTTTTGATCAGGATTTAAACAAGTTTAACACATGAAAATGAAAAGGTAAGCCTGGATCCTTCTTAGTCATTCTAAAAATGAAGCTTTTGGGGGTTCTTGAAATCTCAATGTTTAAACCCAAAACCACTTCTCTTCACGGTTGACTTCATAAGACAGAGTTTAGGGTTAGGAGTAGATACATGATTTGTCTGGTTTGAATATGTCTAGACCTTGTTTATCATCTTGAATGCTTACTATGTGACATAAGAAGACTATGTGCATTGGTTTTTCATTTTTTCCGTTTTTTTATTTTCCTGCCCATTTGAATCTTGGTGAAATCCTAGGTTTGAGCAAGATTTAAACAAGTTTAACACATGTAAACGAATAAGTAAGCATGGATCCTTCTTAGTCACTCCAAAATGTACCAATTGATAGATGTGTTAACTTTGCTTCATGGAAAAATTAATGTCATGTAAATGAGTTAACTTGGATTTCCTACCCTTTAGTCCATAGGTAACTTTGTTCTAATGCACTATAATAATCAACGAGTTTTTACACAACAGGTCTGTCACTTACGTGTGGTGCCCATGCGTGAGGTCCCACACTTCAGTGAGCACAAGTCACGTGCAGTAGGTACGCAAACTCCCAGCCATCTTCTTTGTCAAGAGAAGACGCATCAGATGCGTATTGGAAGTCTGTGGGTCCTTGGATCCTTCTGTCCCTCTCACAAAAAAAAACAATCTCTCTCATTCTCGGCCTCGCTCGACTCGCTCGCTTGCACCTCCTGCTCTGACAAACCCTGCACAAAAGCCAACATCATCACCCGAAAAAGGGAGACACCATAATGCACTCCCTTCTTCACTACTTCCGAGTGATCCCTCTGATGTCTACGGGTGCTTCTATTCTTGTAGACAGTGTTGGGCCTCCAAGAGCAGAGGTTTGTAGAACAGCATCAAGTTTCCCTTAAGTGGATCACCCAAGGTTTATCGAACTCGGGAGGAAGAGGTCAAAGATATCCCTCTCAAGCAACCTGCAACCACAAAGCAAGAAGTCTCTTGTGTCCCCAACACACCTAATAGGTGCACTAGTTCGGCGAAGAGAGATAGTGAAATACAAGTGGTATGAATGAATATGAGCAGTAGTAGCGCGAAAATAGCTGGCGTGCAGTTGATGGTAGTAATATTGCGGGAAGTAAACATGCGAGTAACGCAGCGTAGTAACTAAAACAAAGAAACAAGCGATAGCGATATTTAGAACAAGGCCTAGGGATTAGATTTTCACTAGTGGACACTCTCAACTTTGATCACATAACATAATAGATAAATGCATACTCTACACTCTCTTGTTGGATGATGAACACATTGCGTAGGATTACACGAACCCTCAATGCCGGAGTTAACAAGCTCCACAATTAAATGTTCATATTTAAATAACCTTAGAGTGCATGAAAGATCGACACGACTAAACCAAGTACTAACATAGCATGCACACTGTCACCTTCACGCCAGATAGGAGGAATAGATCACATCAATACCATCATAGCAATAGTTAACTTCATAATCTACAAGAGATCATAATCATAGCCTACGCCAAGTACTAACAGTGCACACACTGTCACCATTACACCGTGTAGGAGGAATAAAACTACTTTAATAACATCACTAGAGTAGCACATAGATAAATTGTGATACAAAACACATTGCAATCATAAAGAGATATAAATAAGCACTTCACTATGCCATTCATAACAGTGAATAAGTATTCTGTGAAATATAGCCTAAGAGACCCACACGGTGCACACACTGTCACCTTTACACACGTGGGACAAGGAGTCTCCGGAGATCACATAAGTAAAACTCACTTGACTAGCACAATGACATCTAGATTACAAGCATCATCATATGAATCTCAATCATGTAAGGCAGCTCATGAGATTATTGTATTGAAGTACATAGGAGAGAGATGAACCACATAGCTACCGGTACAGCCCCGAGCCTCAATGGAGAACTACTCCCTCCTCATGGGAGCAGCAGCGATGATGAAGATGGCGGTGGAGATGGCAGCGGTGTCGATGGAGAAGCCTTCCGGGGCACTTCCCCGCTCCGGCAGGTGCCGGAACAGACTCTGTCCCCCAGATCTTGGCTTCGCGATGGCGGCGGCTCGGAAGGTTTCGCGTCGTGGCTTCTTCCTTCGGGGTTTTAGGTCAGGGACCTTATATAGGCGAAAGGGCAGCGTCGGAAGGTCGAAGGGGCGATGACACCATAAGGCGGCGCGGCCGGGGCCTGGGCGCGCGGCCTATCATCCGGGCTGTGTGGCCCCCTTGGCGACTCCGGGTGTTCGGATGCTTCCGGGCAAAATAGGAACCGGGCGTTGATTTCGTCCAATTCCGAGAATATTTCGTTACTAGGATTTCGAAACCAAAAACAGGAAAACAGGAACTGCACCGGCATCTTGTTAATAGGTTAGTTCCAGAAAACGCGTAAATATGACATAAAGTGTGCATAAAACATGTAGATATCATCAATAATGTGGCATGGAACAGAAATTATCGATACGTGGAGACGTATCAGCATCCCCAAGCTTAGTTCTGCTCGTCCCGAGCAGGTAAAACGATAACAAAGATAATTTCTTAAGTGACATGCCATCATAACCTTGATCATACTATTGTAAGCATATGTAATGAATGCAGCGATCAAAACAATGGTAATGACATGAGTAAACAAATGAATCATAAAGCAAAGACTTTTCATGAATAGTACTTTCAAGACAAGCATCAATAAGTCTTGCATAAGAGTTAACTCATAAAGCAATAATTCAAAGTAGAGGTATTGAAGCAACACAATGGAAGATTAAGTTTCAGCGGTTGCTTTCAACTCGTAACATGTATATCTCATGGATAGTTGTCAATGCAAAGTAATATAACAAGTGCAATACGCAAGTATGTAGGAATCAATGCACAGTTCACACAAGTGTTTGCTCTTCGAGGTGGAGAGGAAATAGGTAGACTGACTCAACATAAAAGTAGAAGAATGGCCCTTCGACGAGGGAAGCATCGATTGCTATATTTGTGCTAGAGCTTTTATTTTGCAAACATAAAGAGAGCATAAAAGTAAAGTTTTGAGAGGTGTTTGTTATTGTCAATGAATGGTAGTGGGTACTCTAACCCCCTTGCCAGACAAACCTTCAAAGAGCGGCTCCCATTTTATTTTATTTTGGGTGGCACTCCTTCCAACCTTTCTTTTACAAACCATGGCTAACCGAATCCTCGGGTGCCTACCAACAATCTCATACCATGAAGGAGTGCCTTTTTATTTTAGTTTTATTATGATGACACTCCTCCCCACCTTTGCTTTCTCAAGCCATGGCTAACCGAATCCTTCGGGTGCCGTCCAACAATCACATACCATGGAGGAGTGTCTATTTTTGTTAATTAATTTGGGACTGGGAATCCCATTGCCAGCTCTTTTTGCAAAATTATTGGATAAGCGGATGAAGCCACTAGTCCATTGGTGAAAGTTGCCCAACAAGATTGAAAGATAAACACCACATACTTCCTCATGAGCTATAAAACATTCACACAAATAAGAGGTGATAAATTTTGAATTGTTTAAAGGTAGCACTCAAGCAATTTACTTTGGAATGGAGGAGAAATACCATGTAGTAGGTAGGTATGGTGGACACAAATGGCATAGTGGTTGGCTCAAGGATTTGGATGCATGAGAAGTATTCCCTCTCGATACAAGGTTTAGGCTAGCAAGGTTATTTGAAACAAACACAAGGATGAACCGGTGCAGCAAAACTCACATAAAAGACATATTGTAAACATTATAAGACTCTACACCGTCTTCCTTGTTGTTCAAACTCAATACTAGAAATTATCTAGACCTTAGAGAGACCAATTATGCAAACCAAATTTTAGCATGCTCTATGTATTTCTTCACTAATAGGTGCAAAGTATATGATGCAAGAGCTTAAACATGAGCACAACAATTGCCAAGTATCACATTATCCAAGACATTTTACCAATTACTACATGTAGCATTTTTCAATTCCAACCATATAACAATTTAACGAAGAGGAAACTTCGCCATGAATATTATGAGCTAAGAACACATGTGTTCATACGAACCAGCGGAGCGTGTATCTCTCCCACACAAGGATGAACTTATTCAGAGAACTAAGATAACAAAACAAAAATAAAAGCACACAGACGCTCCAAGTAAAGTACATAAGATGTGACCGAATAAAAATATAGTTTCAAGAGAAGGAACCTGATACTTTGTCGATGAAGAAGGGGATGCCTTGGGCATCCCCAAGCTTAGATGCTTGAGTCTTCTTGAAATATGCAGGGATGAACCACGGGGCATCCCCAAGCTTAGACCTTTTACTCTTCTCGATCACATTATATCACCCTCTTCTATTGACCCTTGAAAACTTCCCACACCAAACTTCAAGCAAACTCATTAGAGGGTTAGTGCACAATCAAAATTCACATGTTCAGAGGTGACACAATCATTCTTAACACTTCTGGACATTGCACAAAACTTCTGAAAGTTAATGGAACAAAGAAACTCATTCAACTTAACAAAAGCGGCAATGCGAAATAAAAGGCAGAATCTGTCAAAAACAGAACAGTCCGTAAAGACGAATTTTAAAATGGCACCAGACTTGCTCAAACGGAAAAACTCAAAACTAATGAAAGTTGCGTATATATCTGAGGATCACGCTCGTAAATTGGCAGATTTTTTCGAATTTTCTACATAGACTTGTGCCAGAATTCGTTACAGACAGCAATGCTGTTTCTGCGCAGCGATCCCAAATATAACATCAACTTTAACATAGAAACTTTACTTGGCACAAAAACATGATAAGGAGAGGTTGCTACAGTAGTAAACAACTTCCAAACTCAACAAAACAAAAATTGCTGTAGTAAAATAAACACATGGGTTATCTCCCAAGAAGTTCTTTCTTTATAGCCATTAAGATGGGCTCAGCAGTTTTAATGATGCACAAGAAATAAGAGTTGAAGCAAAGAGAGCATCAAGAGGCAAATTCAAAACACATTTAAGTCTAACATGCTTCCTATGCATAGGAATCTTGTAAATAAACAAGTTCATGAAGAGCAAAGTAACAAGCATAGGAAGATAAAACAAGTGTAGCTTCAAAAATTTCAGCACATAGAGAGGTGTTTTAGTAACATGAAAATTTTTACAACCATATTTTCCTCTCTCATAATAACTTTCAGTAGCATCATGAGCAAACTCAACAATATAACTATCACATAAAGCATTCTTATCATGAGTCTCATGCATAAAATTATTACTCTCCACATAAGCATAATCAATTTTATTAGTTGTAGTGGGAGCAAATTCAACAAAGTAGCTATCATTATTATTCTCATCATCAAATATAGGAGGCAAAGTATCATCAAAGTAAATTTTCTCCTCAATGCTTGGGGGACTAAAAATATCGTGCTCACCAAAACCAGCTTCCCCAAGCTTAGAATTTTCCATAGCATTAGCAACAATGGTGTTCAAATCATTCATAGTAATAACATTCCCATTAGCATGCATATAAAGTTCCATGGGTTTCTTAATTCTTTCTTCAAACACATCATGTCCTAATTCAAGATAAAGTTCATAAAGATCTCTCATATTTTTGTTGTTTTCCATTATGCCTAACTAGTGTAAATAAGAAACCAAATGTCGCAATTGCAGAGTCTAAAGGAAATAGCTTGAGTACTTACAATAACGCCCGGAAAATAGCTTAGTAGCCGAGATCCGGAGTGTGAGTACCTTTTACCTTTCCTCCGGCAACGGCGCCAAAATAGCTTGATGTCTACGGGTGCTTCTATTCTTGTAGACAGTGTTGGGCCTCCAGCAGAGGTTTGTAGAACAGCAGCAAGTTTCCCTTAAGTGGATCACCCAAGGTTTATCGAACTCAGGGAGGAAGAGGTCAAAGATATCCCTCTCAAGCAACCCTGCAACCACAAAGCAAGAAGTCTCTTGTGTCCCCAACACACCTAATAGGTGCACTAGTTCGCGAAGAGATAGTGAAATACAAGTGGTATGAATGAATATGAGCAGTAGTACGGCAGAAAATAGCTCTGGCGTGCAGATTGATAGTATAATATTAGGAAGTAAACATGCATAGTAACGCAGTAAAACAGTAAACAAGCAGCGATATCAGTATTTAGGAACAAGGCCTAGGGATTAGACTTTCAGTAGTGGACACTCTCAACTTTGATCACATAACAGAATAGATAAATGCATACTCTACACTCTCTTGTTGGATGATGAACACATTGCGTAGGATTACACGAACCCTCAATGCCGGAGTTAACAAGCTCCACAATTAAATGTTCATATTTAAATAACCTTAGAGTGCATGAAAGATCGACACGACTAAACCAAGTACTAACATAGCATGCACACTGTCACCGCCAGATAGGAGGAATAGATCACATCAATACCATCATAGCAATAGTTAACTTCATAATCTACAAGAGATCATAATCATAGCCTACGCCAAGTACTAACACGAGTGCACACACTGTCACCATTACACCGTGTAGGAGGAATAAAACTACTTTAATAACATCACTAGAGTAGCACATAGATAAATTGTGATACAAAACACATTGCAATCATAAAGAGATATAAATAAGCACTTCACTATGCCATTCATAACAGTGAATAAGTATTCTGTGAAATATAGCCTAAGAGACCCACACGGTGCACACACTGTCACCTTTACACACGTGGGACAAGGAGTCTCCGGAGATCACATAAGTAAAACTCACTTGACTAGCACAATGACATCTAGATTACAAGCATCATCATATGAATCTCAATCATGTAAGGCAGCTCATGAGATTATTGTATTGAAGTACATAGGAGAGAGATGAACCACATAGCTACCGGTACAGCCCCGAGCCTCAATGGAGAACTACTCCCTCCTCATGGGAGCAGCAGCGGTGATGAAGATGGCGGTGGAGATGGCAGCGGTGTCGATGGAGAAGCCTTCGGGGGCACTTCCCCGTCCGGGCCGGAACAGAGACTCCTGTCCCCCAGATCTTGGCTTCGTGATGGCGGCGGCTCTGGAAGGTTTCGCGTACCGTGGCTTCTTCCTTCGAGGTTTTTAGGTCAGGGACCTTATATAGGCGAAAGGGCAGCGTTAGAAGGTCGAAGGGGCGACGACACCATAAGGCGGCGCGGCCAGGGCCTGGGCCGCGCCGGCCTATCATCGGGGCCGTGTGGCCCCCTGGCGACTCTCGGTGTTCGGATGCTTCCGGGCAAAATAGGAACCGGGCGTTGATTTCGTCCAATTCCGAGAATATTTCGTTACTAGGATTTCTGAAACCAAAACAGCAGAAAACAGAACTGCACTTCGGC
Source organism: Lolium multiflorum (assembly GCA_030979885.1). Taxonomy (NCBI): domain Eukaryota; kingdom Viridiplantae; phylum Streptophyta; class Magnoliopsida; order Poales; family Poaceae; genus Lolium; species Lolium multiflorum. Next base: position 93,981,032 of record CM061752.1, on the reverse strand, counting down.
ATCTTGTTAATAGGTTAGTTCCAGAAAACGCGTAAATATGACATAAAGTGTGCATAAAACATGTAGATATCATCAATAATGTGGCATGGAACATAAAAAATTATCGATACGTCGGAGACGTATCACCCTCTTCCTTAGAGTTTCACTCGACGGGCAAACACACATGTGCTGCATAGTAATAATAAAAAAGTAGAAAAATCGACGGGAGCGGTGTTTTGGAACATGGGTCCATATGCTCTCTATATTTCGAAATGCATCTTACATACATTTTAAATTTTAAAAAAATTGAAACTAAAAGTTCGCACGTATATCTTCACGTGCTACGTGCTCACAAAGTCGTTTCATAAAAAATCGACTTATCATGTGACGTGTGTAAAAAAGATAAAATTCAGTGCTAAAAATAATGCTTTTCACAAGATAAACTTTCTCTTTTTTATATAGACCACACAAAATATTGGTTTTTCGTGAAACTTGACGAACGCACGTATATTATGAAGATGTACATGTAGAATTTTTTATCCAAATTTTTTGACATTTCGAAATATAATTTTTTAGAGGGAGCATACGCACATAGGGATAATGAAAGTAGAAAATCGACCTACGAATCTATGATTAAATAGGTTAATCTAGGGTTTTGCCCACTACTACAGATCAAGTTCAAAAATATCCAACTACTGGTTCGATTTTGGGCTACTAATGTGCGTTGGTTTTTTATTTTTATTTTTTTCGAATGTTTATGCCATTTGAATCTTGGTCAAATCCTATGTTTGACCAAGATTTAAACATGCATAAACATGAAAATGAAAAGGTAAGCTTCGATCCTTTTTAGTCACTCTAAAATTAAGCTTTTGGGATGTTTTTGAAATTTCCATGTTTGAAACCCAAAACCACGTATCTTCATGCCTGACTTCATATGACATAGTTAAGGGTTAGGGGGTAGATACATGCTTTTTCTATTTTGAATATGTCTACACCTTGTTCATCAACTTGAAGGCTTACTATATATATATGACATAAGAAGGCTATGTGCTTTAGTTTTTCATTTTTTTATGTTTTTTGAATTTTTATGCCCATTTGAATCTTGGTCAAATCCTAGGTTTGACCAAGATTTAAACAAGATTAAAACATGAAAATGAAAAGGTAAGCCTGAATCCTTCTTAATTAGTCACTCTAAAATGAAGCTTGGGGGGGTCTAGAAATTTCCATGTTTGAAACCCAAAACCACTTCTCTTCATGTTTGACTTCATAAGACAGATCGAGTTTAGGGTTAGGGACATGGTAGATACATGATTTTTCTTGTTTTAATATGTCTAGACCATGTTTATCAACTTGAATGCTCATTATATGACATAAGAAGACTATATGTGTGTTGGTCAAATCCTATGTTTGACCAAGATTTAAACAAGCATAAATCCTGAAAATGAAAAGGTAATTAAGCTTGGATCCTTCTTATTCACTCTAAAATTAAGCTTTTGGGAGGTTTTTGAAATTTCCATGTTTGAAACCCAAAACCACTTCTCTTCATGCTTGACTTCATAAGACATAGTTAAGGGCTAGGGGTAGATACATGCTTTTTCTGTTTTGAATATGTCTAGACCTTGTTCATATCGATCAACTTGAATGCTTACTATATATATATGACATAAGAAGGCTATGTGCTTTGGTTTTCATTTTTTGATTTTTTCTGAATGTTTATGCCCATTTGAATCTTGGTCAAGTCCTAGGTTTGACCAAGATTTTAGCAAGTTTAAAACACATGAAAATGAAAAGGCAAGCCTGGATCCTTCTTAGTCATTCTAAAATGAAGCTTTTGGGGGGGGTTCGATCTTGAAATCTCAATATAATGTTTGTAACCCAAAACCACTTCTCTTCATGCTTGACTTCATAAGACAAAGTTAAGGGTTAGGGGTAGATCGATACATGCTTTTTTCTGTTTTGAATATGTCTAGACCTTGTTGATCAACTTGAATTCTTACTATATATGACATAAGAAGGCTATGTGCTTTGGTTTTCATTTTCTGTTTTTTTTAATTTTATGCCCATTTGAATCTTGGTTGAATACTAGCTAGGTTTGATCGACCAAGATTTAAACAATTTCAAAACATGAAAATGAAAAGGCAAGCATGGATCTTTTTTAGTCACTCTAAAATGAAGCTCGTGGGAGGTTCTTGAAATTTCCATGTTTGAAACCAATAGACTTCGTAAGATCGACCGACTTTATGGTTAGGGGGTAGATACATGCTTTTTCTGTTTTGAATATGCCTAGAACTTGTTCATCAATTTGAAATTTCCATGTTTGAAACCCAAAACCCCACTTCTCTTCATGCTTGACTCCATAATACAGAGTTTAAGGTTAGGGCCAGGGTAGATACATGATTTTTCTAGTTTGAATATGTCTAGACCATGTTTATCAACTTGAGTGCTCATGCATTATATGACATAAAAAGGCTATGTGCGTTTTTTATTTTTTTATACCCATTTGAATCTCGTTCAAATCCTAGTTTTGACCAGGATTTAAACAAGTTTAAAACATGAAAATGAAAAGGTAAGCCTGTTGATGTCTACGGGAGCTTCTATTCTTGTAGACAGTGTTGGGCCTCCAAGAGCAGAGGTTTGTAGAACAGCAGCAAGTTTCCCTTAAGTGGATTACCCAAGGTTTATCGAACTCGGGAGGAAGAGGTCAAAGATATCCCTCTCATGCAACCCTGCACCACAAAGCAAGAAGTCTCTTGTGTCCCCAACACACCTAATAGGTGCACTAGTTCGACGAAGAGATAGTGAAATACAAGTGGTATGAATGAATATGAGCAGTAGTACGGCAGAAAATAGCTTGGGCGTGCAGTTGATGGTAGTAATATTGGGAAGTAAACATGCAGTAGTAACGCATAGAGTACGATAAAAGCGAGTAAACAAGCGGCGATAGCGATATTTAGGAACAAGGCCTAGGGAATAGACTTTCACTAGTGGACACTCTCAACTTTGATCACATAACAGAATAGATAAATGCATACTCTACACTCTCTTGTTGGATGATGAACACATTGCGTAGGATTACACGAACCCTCAATGTCGGAGTTAACAAGCTCCACAATTTAATGTTCATATTTAAATAACCTTAGAGTGCATGAAAGATCGACACGACTAAACCAAGTACTAACTTAGCATGCACACTGTCACCTTCACGCCATGTAGGAGGAATAGATCACATCAATACCATCATAGCAATAGTTAACTTCATAATCTACAAGAGATCATAATCATAGCCTACGCCAAGTACTAACACGGATGCACACACTGTCACCATTACATCGTGCAGGAGGAATAAAACTACTTTAATAACATCACTAGAGTAGCACATAGATAAATTGTGATACAAAACACATTGCAATCATAAAGAGATATAAATAAGCACTTCACTACGCCATTCATAACAGTGAATAAGTATTCTGTGAAATATAGCCTAAGAGACCCACACGGTGCACACACTGTCACCTTTACACACGTGGGACAAGGCGTCTCCGGAGATCACATAAGTAAAACTCACTTGACTAGCATAATGACATCTAGATTACAAGCATCATCATATGAATCTCAATCATGTAAGGCAGCTCATGAGATTATTGTATTGAAGTACATAGGAGAGAGATGATCACCACATAGCTACCGGTACAGCCCCGAGCCTCGATGGAGAACTACTCCCTCCTCATGGGAGCGCAGCAGCGGTGATGAAGATGGCGGTGGAGATGGCAGCGGTGTCGATGGAGAAGCCTTCCGAGGGCACTTCCCCATCCGGCAGGTGCGGAACAGAGACTCTGTCCCCGGATCTTGGCTTCGCGATGGCGGCGGCTCTGGATGGTTTACGTGGTTTCGTCCTCCGTATCGGGGTTTCGCGACGGAGGCTTTAAATAGGCGAAGAGGCGGCGTAGGAGGGTCGAAGGGGGTGCCCACACCATAGGGTGGCGCGGCCCCCGGCCGCGCCCGGCTGTGGTTTGGTGGGCCGTGCCCCTCTGGCGGTTCTCGTGTGTTGGATGCTTCCGGAAAAATAGGAACAGGCGTTGATTTCGTCCGATTCGAGAATATTTCGTTACTAGGATTTCTGAAACCAAAAACAGCAACAGGAACTGGCACTTCGGCATCTTGTTAATAGGTTAGTTCCAGAAAATGCACAAATATGACATAAAGTGTGCATAAAACATGTAGGTATCATCAATAAAGTAGCATGGAACATAAGAAATTATCGATACGTCGGAGACGTATCAGCATCCCCAAGCTTAGTTCTGCTCGTCCCGAGCAGGTAAAACGATAACAAAGATAATTTCTTAAGTGACATGCCATCATAAACTTGATCATACTATTGTAAGCATATGTAATGAATGCAGCGATCAAAAACAATGGTAATGACATGAGTAAACAAATGAATCATAAAGCAAAGACTTTTCATGAATAGCACTTTCAAGACAGGCATCAATAAGTCTTGCATAAGAGTTAACTCATAAAGCAATAATTTAAAGTATAGACATTGAAGCAACACAATGGAAGATTAAGTTTCAGCGGTTGCTTTCAACTTGTAACATGTATATCTCATGGATAATTGTCAACATAGAGTAATATAACAAATGCAATAAGCAAGTATGTAAGAATCAATGCACAGTTCACACAAGTGTTTGCTTCTTGAGGTGGAGAGAGATAGGTAAACTGACTCAACAATAAAAGGTAAAAGAATGGTCCTTCAAAGAGGAAAGCATCGATTGCTATATTTGTGCTAGAGCTTTGGTTTTGAAAACATAAAGAGAGCATAAAAGTAAAGTTTTGAGAGGTGTTTGTTGTTGTCAACGAATGGTAGTGGGCACTCTAACTACCTCATCAACCAGACTTTCAAGAGCGGCTCCCATGAAGGACGTTATCTCTACCAGCAAGGTAGATCATCCCTCTTCTCTTTTGTTTACACATGTACTTTAGTTTAGTTTTTCTTTATTTATGGATGACACTCCTCCCAACCTTTTGCTTACACAAGCCATGGCTGAATCCTCGGGTGCCTTCCAACATTCACATACCATGGAGGAGTGTCTATTTGCAAAATTAAGTTGCTTACTGATAATCAGAGCAAAACATGTGAAGAGAATTATTAATGAAAGTTAATTAATTGGGGCTGGGAACCCCATTGCCAGCTCTTTTTGCAAAATTATTGGATAAGCGGATGTGCCACTAGTCCATTGTGAAAGTCTGTCAAAAGTAAATGACAAGATCGAAAGATAAAACACCACATACTTCCTCATGAGCTATAAAACATTGACACAAATAAGAGGTGATAAATTTTGAATTATTTAAAGGTAGCACTCAAGCAATTTACTTTGGAATGGCGGAGAAATACCATGTAGTAGGTAGGTATGGTGGACACAAATGGCATAGTGGTTGGCTCAAGGATTTTGGATGCATGAGAAGTATTCCCTCTCGATACAAGGCTTAGGCTAGCAAGGTTATTTGAAACAAACACAAGGATGAACCGGTGCAGCAAAACTCACATAAAAGACATATTGTAAATATTATAAGACTTTACACCGTCTTCCTTGTTGTTCAAACTCAATACTAGAAATTATCTAGACCTTAGAGAGACCAATTATGCAAACCAAATTTTAGCATGCTCTATGTATTTCTTCACTAATAGGTGCAAAGTATATGATGCAAGAGCTTAAACATGAGCACAACAATTGCCAAGTATCACATTATCCAAGACATTTTACCAATTACTACATGTAGCATTTTCCAATTCCAACCATATAACAATTTAACGAAGAGGAAACTTCGCCATGAATATTATGAGCTAAGAACACATGTGTTCATACGAACCAGCGGAGCGTGTCTCTCTCCCACACAAGGATGAACTTATTCAGAGAACTAAGATAACAAAACAAAAACAAAAATAAAAGCACACAGACGCTCCAAGTAAAGTACATAAGATGTGATTGAATAAAAATATAGTTTCACTAGAAGAAACCTGATAAGTTGTCGATGAAGAAGGGGATGCCTTGGGCATCCCAAGCTTAGATGCTTGAGTCTTCTTAAAATATGCAGGGATGGGGCATCCCCAAGCTTAGACCTTTCACTCTTCTCGATCACATTATATCACCCTCTTCTATTGACCCTTGAAAACTTCCTTCACACCAAACTTCAAGCAAACTCATTAGAGGGTTAGTGCATGATCAAAAATTCACATGTTCAGAGGTGACACAATCAATCTTAACACTTCTGGACATTGCACAAAACTTCTGAAAGTTAATGGAACAAAGAAACTCATTCAACTTAACAAAAGCGGCAATGCGAAATAAAAGGCAGAATCTGTCAAAAACAGAACAGTCCGTAAAGACGAATTTCAAAATGGCACCAGACTTGCTCAAACGGAAAAACTCAAAACTAATGAAAGTTGCGTACATATCTGAGGATCACGCACGTAAATTGGCAGGTTTTTCTGAGTTTCCTACAGAGAAATATGCCCAGATTCGTGACAGATAGAAATCTGTTTCTGCGCAGAAATCCAAATCTAGTATCAACCTTCTATTAGAGGCTTCACTTGGCACAACAAAACACAAAACTAAGATAAGGAGAGGTTGCTACAGTAGTAAACAACTTCCAAAACACAAATATAAAACAAAGTACTGTAGCAAAATAACACATGGGTTATCTCCCAAGAAGTTCTTTCTTTATAGCCATTAAGATGGGCTCAGCAGTTTTAATGATGCACTCGTAAGAAATAAGAGTTGAAGCAAAAGAGAGCATCAAGAGGCAAATTCAAAACACATTTAAGTCTAACATGCTTCCTATGCATAGGAATCTTGTAAATAAACAAGTTCATGAAGAGCAAAGTAACAAGCATAGGAAGATAAAACAAGTGTAGCTTCAAAAATTTCAGCACATAGAGAGGCATTTTAGTAACATGAAAATTTGTACAACCATATTTTCCTCTCTCATAATAACTTTCAGTAGCAACATGAGAAAACTCAACAATATAACTATCACATAAAGCATTCTTATCATGAGTCTCATGCATAAAATAATTACTACTCCCAACATAAGCATAATCAATTTTATTAGTTGTAGTGGGATCAAATTCAACAAAGTAGCTATCATTATTATTCTCATCATCAAATATAGGAGGCATAGTATCATCAAAGTAAATTTTCTCCTCAATGCTTGGGGGACTAAAAATATCATGCTCATCAAAGCCAGCTTCCCCAAGCTTAGAATTTTCCATAGCATTAGCAACAATAGTGTTCAAAGCATTCATATTAATATGTTCCATGGGTTTTTAATTTTCGCATCAAACCATCCATGTCTTAAATCAGGAAATAGAATAAGAAGGTCATTGTTGTCCATTATGCCTAACTAGTGTAAACAAGAAACCAAATGTCGCAATTGCAGAGTCTAAAGGAAATAGCTTCGAGCACCGGAAAATAGCTTAGTAGACGAGATCCGGAGTGTGAGTACCTTTTACCTTTCCTCCCGGCAACAGCGCCAGAAAAGTGCTTGATGTCTACGGGTGCTTCTATTCTTGTAGACAGTGTTGGGCCTCCAAGAGCAGAGGTTTGTAGAACAGCAACAAGTTTCCTTAAGTGGATTACCCAAGGTTTATCGAACTCAGGGAGGAAGAGGTCAAAGATATCCCTCTCATGCAACCCTGCACCACAAAGCAAGAAGTCTCTTGTGTCCCCAACACACCTAATAGGTGCACTAGTTCGGCGAAGAGATAGTGAAATACAAGTGGTATGAATGAATATGAGCGTAGTACGGCGCTGAAAATAGCTTTTGGCGTGCGTTGATGGTAGTAATATTGCGAAGTAAACATGCGATAACGCGCAGTAGTAACGCAGAAAAACGTAAACAAGCAGCGATAGTATTTAGGAACAAGGCCTAGGGAATAGACTTTCACTAGTGGACACTCTCAACTTTGATCACATAACAGAATAGATAAATGCATACTCTACACTCTCTTGTTGGATGATGAACACATTGCGTAGGATTACACGAACCCTCAATGCCGGAGTTAACAAGCTCCACAATTCAATGTTCATATTTAAATAACCTTAGAGTGCATGAAAGATCGACACGACTAAACCAAGTACTAACTTAGCATGCACACTGTCACCTTCACGCCATGTAGGAGGAATAGATCACATCAATACCATCATAGCAATAGTTAACTTCATAATCTACAAGAGATCATAATCATAGCCTACGCCAAGTACTAACACGGATGCACACACTGTCACCATTACATCGTGCAGGAGGAATAAAACTACTTTAATAACATCACTAGAGTAGCACATAGATAAATTGTGATACAAAACACATTGCAATCATAAAGAGATATAAATAAGCACTTCACTACGCCATTCATAACAGTGAATAAGTATTCTGTGAAATATAGCCTAAGAGACCCACACGGTGCACACACTGTCACCTTTACACACGTGGGACAAGGAGTCTCCGGAGATCACATAAGTAAAACTCACTTGACTAGCATAATGACATCTAGATTACAAGCATCATCATATGAATCTCAATCATGTAAGGCAGCTCATGAGATTATTGTATTGAAGTACATAGGAGAGAGATGAACCACATAGCCGGTACAGCCCCGAGCCTCGATGGAGAACTACTCCCTCCTCACAGCAGCGGTGATGAAGATGGCGGTGGAGATGGCAGCGGTGTCGATGGAGAAGCCTTCCGGGGGCACTTCCCCGTCCGTGGTGCGGAACAGAGACTCTGTCCCCGATCTTGGGCGCGATGGCGGCGGCTCGGATGGTTTCGTGGGTTTCGTCCTCCGTATCAGGGTTTCGCGACGGAGGCTTTAAATAGGCGAGCGGCGCAGGAGGGTCGAAGGGGTGCCCACCATAGGGTGGCGCGGGCCCCCCCTGGCCGCGCCGGCCTGTGGTTTGGTGGGCCCGTGCCCCCTCTCGCGGTTCTCGTGTGTTCGGATGTGCGGGCAAAATAGGAACCCGGGCGTTGATTTCGTCCGATTCCGAGAATATTTTTACTAGGATTTCGAAACCAAACAAAAACAGGAACTGGCACTTCGGCATCTTGTTAATAGGTTAGTTCCAAAATGCACGAATATGACATAAAGTGTGCATAAAACATGTAGGTATCATCAATAAAGTAGCATGGAACATAAGAAATTATCGATACGTGGAGGGAAGCCTGTATCCTTCTTAGTCACTCTAAAATGAAGCTTTGGGAGGTTTTTGAAATTTCCATGTTTGAAACCCAAAACCATTTCTCTTCATGCTTGACTTCATAAGATAAAGTTTAGGGTTAGGTGTTGATACATGATTTGACTGGTTTGAATATGTCTAGACCTTGTTTATCAACTTCAATTCTTACTATATGACATAAGAAGACTACGTGCTTTGGTTTTTCATTTTTTTTTTCTGAATGTTTATGCCCATTTGAATCTAAAGGTGAGAGAACACGTTAAAGGTTATTCTAACAAAGGTCATGCTTGGAATCTTACCTATGTATTATTGTACATCACAAATGTGAAATGAAAATATGTGCATCTCTATAAACCATAAACCCTAACCCTAACTATATAGAAAAAGATGAACAATCCATGCTTTTCGATTGCCTTTTTTGATCCACCTTTGGCTGGATTTCAAATTGGGGGGGGGGGTAGGGGACGAGTGTGTTTCTTTGGATGCCTCTCTCGTATTTGCTAGTTTTTGGGGGTCACAAAAATTCAGGGTAGCATCATGCCCACCCCCTCCCTTCACGCGCGGAAAAAGTGGTAGGCGAGTAGTAAAATGGCATGAACAACAAGTTTCAAGTAAAATTTCGAATATAACCAGAATGTACCAATTGATAGATGAGTTAACTTGGCTTCATGGAAAAAATAATGTCATGTAAATGAGTTAACTTGGCTTTCCTACCCTTGAATCCATAGGAAACTTTGTACTAATACAGTATAATGATCACCCGAGTTATTACACCAACAGGTCTGTCACTTACGTGTGGTTCCCATGCGTGAGGTCCCACACTTCAGTGAGCACAAGTCATGTGCGGTCGGTAGGCAAACTCCCATCTTCTTTGTCAAGAGAAGACGCATCAAAACTCCCCCCTCTCTCTCTCTCCAGTTATCCACCTCCGCTGGCTGCTGGTTTTGGCATTGCGTTTCTACCTCAGCTCGGAGGCCATGGTGTGCACGCACAGTAGGCCATGGCGATTTGGTCGCGCTAAGTGGTTCGTCCCCGGCTGCGACGAGGATCAATCTGGGCGGTGGCTGTTAAGGACCCGATCGCATTTCTTGCTTTCAGCGTGGGGTCTTCCATGTAAAAGTTAGGGATTTAGATGAAATTTCCTGTTTATTCTGTGTCTTGTTGTAAACTGTGCTCTGGTGCGTATTGGAAGTCTGAGTCCTTCAGGATCCTTCGGTTGTCCCTCTCTCTCTCAAAAAAAGAAAAAACATCTCTCTCATTATCGGCCTCGCTCGCTCGCTCGCACCTCCTGCGCACTGACAAACCCTGAAAAAGGTCAGACACCATAAATAAGAGGGCCCCACTCACTTCTCTCCCTTCGTCTCCTTCCGTGTGATCCCTCTTCCTCCGAGTTTCACTGGACGGGCAAACACATGTGCTGCCTAGAAATATTCGACCCCTTTGCATGGATAATCATGTCGACCATTTTTACCTGGTTTTGAAATAAATAAATGAAAATGAAGAAAACCTCAAAAATGAAACCCTTCCGCATTGAGTGCTTATAGGTGTACTAGTTGACAGGGAAAATAAGAAACTTGTGATAGGGTAGTAAAAAACAAAATGTCTTCACAAGACGGACTATAGTGTGTATGAAGATTCATGTGCTTTGGTTTTCAATTTTTGATTTTTTTCTGAATGTTTATGCCCATTTGAATCTTGGTCAAATCCTAGGTTTGACCAAGATTTAAGCAAGTTTAAAACACATGAAAATGAAAAGGTAAGCATGGATCCTTCTTAATTAGTTACTCTAAAATGAAGCTTTGGGGGGGGGGTCTAGAAATTTCCATGTTTGAAACCCAAAACCACTTCTCTTCATGTTTGACTTCATAAGACAGATCGAGTTTAGGGTTAGGGACATGGTAGATACATGATTTTTCTTGTTTTAATATGTCTAGACCATGTTTATCAACTTGAATGCTCATTATATAACATAAGAAGACTATATGTGTGTTGGTCAAATCCTATGTTTGACCAAGATTTAAACAATCATACATCCTGAAAATGAAAAGGTAATTAAGCTTGGATCCTTCTTATTCACTCAAAAATTAAGCTTTTGGCGGGAAGTTTTTGAAATTTCCATGTTTGAAACCCAAAACCACTTCTCTTCATGCTTGACTTCATAAGACATAGTTAAGGGCTAGGGGTAGATACATGCTTTTTCTGTTTTGAATATGTCTAGACCTTGTTCATATCGATCAACTTGAATGCTTACTATATATATATGACATAAGAAGGCTATGTGCTTTGGTTTTCATTTTTTGATTTTTTCTGAATGTTTATGCCCATTTGAATCTTGGTCAAGTCCTAGGTTTGACCAAGATTTTAGCAAGTTTAAAACACATGAAAATGAAAAGGCAAGCCTGGATCCTTCTTAGTCATTCTAAAATGGGGGGGGGGTTCGATCTTGAAATCTCAATATAATGTTTGTAACCCAAAACCACTTCTCTTCATGCTTGACTTCATAAGACAAAGTTAAGGGTTAGGGGTAGATCGATACATGCTTTTTCTGTTTTGAATATGTCTAGACCTTGTTGATCAACTTGAATTCTTACTATATATGACATAAGAAGGCTATGTGCTTTGGTTTTCATTTTCTGTTTTTTTTAATTTTATGCCCATTTGAATCTTGGTTGAATACTAGCTAGGTTTGATCGACCAAGATTTAAACAATTTTAAAACATGAAAATGAAAAGGCAAGCATGAATCTTTAGTCACTCTAGAATGAAGCTTTTGGGAGGTTCTTGAAATTTCCATGTTTGAAACCAATAGACTTCGTAAGATCGACCGACTTTATGGTTAGGGGGTAGATACATGCTTTTTCTGTTTTGAATATGCCTAGAACTTGTTCATCAATTTGAAATTTCCATGTTTGAAACCCAAAACCCCACTTCTCTTCATGCTTGACTCCATAATACAGAGTTTAAGGTTAGGGCCAGGGTAGATACATGATTTTTCTAGTTTGAATATGTCTAGACCATGTTTATCAACTTGAGTGCTCATGCATTATATGACATAAAAAGGCTATGTGCGTTTTTTATTTTTTTATACCCATTTGAATCTCGTTCAAATCCTAGTTTTGACCAGGATTTAAACAAGTTTAAAATATGAAAATGAAAAGGTAAGCCTGTATCCTTCTTTGTCACTCTAAAATGAAGCTTTTGGGAGGTTTTTGAAATTTCCATGTTTGAAACCAAAACCATTTCTCTTCATGCTTGACTTCATAAGATAAAGTTTAGGGTTAGGTGTTGATACATGATTTGACTGGTTTGAATATGTCTAGACCTTGTTTATCAACTTCAATTCTTACTATATGACATAAGAAGACTACGTGCTTTGGTTTTTCATTTTTTTATTTTTTCTGAATGTTTATGCCCATTTGAATCTAAAGGTGAGAGAACACGTTAAAGGTTATTCTAACAAAGGTCATGCTTGGAATCTTACCTATGTATTATTGTACATCACAAATGTGAAATGAAAATATGTGCATCGATCTCTATAAACCATAAACCCTAACCCTAACTATATAGAAAAAGGTGAATGTTTATCGGGTTTGAGTTTTTATGCCCATTTGAGTCTTGGTCAAATCCTAGGTTTGACCAAGACTTAAGCAAGTTTAAAACACATGAAAATGAAAAGGGTAAGCCTGGATCCTTCTTAGGGTTAGGGCCAGGGTAGATACATGATTTTTCTAGTTTGAATATGTCTAGACCATGTTTATCAACTTGAGTGCTCATGCATTATATGACATAAAAAGGCTATGTGCATTTTTTTATTTTTTATACCCATTTGAATCTCGTTCAAATCCTAGTTTTGATCAGGATTTAAACAAGTTTAAGACATGAAAATGAAAAGGTAAGCCTGGATCCTTCTTAGTCATTCTAAAAATGAAGCTTTTGGGGGTTCTTGAAATCTCAATGTTTAAACCCAAAACCACTTCTCTTCACGGTTGACTTCATAAGACAGAGTTTAGGGTTAGGAGTAGATACATGATTTGTCGGGTTTGAATATGTCTAGACCTTGTTTATCATCTTGAATGCTTACTATATGACATAAGAAGACTATGTGCATTGGTTTTTCATTTTTTCGTTTTTTTATTTTCCTGCCCATTTGAATCTTGGTGAAATCCTAGGTTTGAGCAAGATTTAAACAAGTTTAACACGTGTAAACGAATAAGTAAGCATGGATCCTTCTTAGTCACTCCAAAATGTACCAATTGATAGATGTGTTAACTTTGCTTCATGGAAAAATTAATGTCATGTAAATGAGTTAACTTGGATTTCCTACCCTTTAGTCCATAGGTAACTTTGTTCTAATGCACTATAATAATCAACCGAGTTTTTACACAACAGGTCTGTCACTTACGTGTGGTGCCCATGCGTGAGGTCCCACACTTCAGTGAGCACAAGTCACGTGCAGTAGGTACGCAAACTCCCAGCCATCTTCTTTGTCAAGAGAAGACGCATCAGATGCGTATTGGAAGTCTGTGGGTCCTGGATCCTTCGGTTGTCCCTCTCACAAAAAAAACAAATCTCTCTCATTCTCGGCCTCGCTCGACTCGCTCGCTCGCTCGCACCTACTGGTCACTGACAAAACCTGCACAACAGTCAACATCATCACCCGAAAAAGGGGAGACACCAAAATGCACTCCCTTCTTCACTCCTTCCGAGTGATCCCTCTTCCTCGAGTTTCACTCGACGGGCAAACACACATGTGCTGCATAGTAATAATAAAAAAGTAGAAAAATTGACCTACGAATCTATGATTAAATAGGTTAATCTAGGGTTTTGCCCACTACTACAGATCAAGTTCAAAAATATCCAACTACTGGTTCGATTTTGGGCTACTAATGTGCGTTGGTTTTTTATTTTTTATTTTTTTCTGAATGTTTATGCCCATTTGAATCTTTGTCAAATCCTATGTTTGACCAAGATTTAAACACGCATAAACATGAAAATGAAAAGGTAAGCTTCGATCCTTTTTAGTCACTCTAAAATTAAGCTTTTGGGATGTTTTTGAAATTTCCATGTTTGAAACCCAAAACCACTTATCTTCATGCCTGACTTCATAAGACATAGTTAAGGGTTAGGGGTAGATACATGCTTTTTCTATTTTGAATATGTCTACACCTTGTTCATCAACTTGAAGGCTTACTATATATATATGACATAAGAAGGCTATGTGCTTTAGTTTTTCATTTTTTTATGTTTTTTGAATTTTTATGCCCATTTGAATCTTGGTCAAATCCTAGGTTTGACCAAGATTTAAACAAGATTAAAACATGAAAATGAAAAGGTAAGCCTGAATCCTTCTTAATTAGTCACTCTAAAATGAAGCTTTGGGGGGGGGGTCTAGAAATTTCCATGTTTGAAACCCAAAACCACTTCTCTTCATGTTTGACTTCATAAGACAGATCGAGTTTAGGGTTAGGGACATGGTAGATACATGATTTTTCTTGTTTTAATATGTCTAGACCATGTTTATCAACTTGAATGCTCATTATATGACATAAGAAGACTATATGTGTGTTGGTCAAATCCTATGTTTGACCAAGATTTAAACAAGCATAAATCCTGAAAATGAAAAGGTAATTAAGCTTGGATCCTTCTTATTCACTCTAAAATTAAGCTTTTGGAAGTTTTTTAAATTTCCATGTTTGAAACCCAAAACCACTTCTCTTCATGCTTGACTTCATAAAACATAGTTAAGGGCTAGGGGTAGATACATGCTTTTTCTGTTTTGAATATGTCTAGACCTTGTTCATATCGATCAACTTGAATGCTTACTATATATATGACATAAGAAGGCTATGTGCTTTGGTTTTCATTTTTTGATTTTTTCTGAATGTTTATGCCCATTTGAATCTTGGTCAAATCCTAGGTTTGACCAAGATTTAAGCAAGTTTAAAACACATGAAAATGAAAAGGTAAGCCTGGATCCTTCTTAGTCATTCTAAAATGAAGCTTTTGGGGGGTTTTTGAAATCTCAATGTTTGAAACCCAAAACCACTTCTCTTCATATGGTTGGCTTCATAAGAAAGAGTTTAGGGTTAGGGGTAGATACATGATTTGTCGGGTTTGAATATGTCTAGAACTTGTTTATCAATTTGAATGCTTACTATATATGACTTAAGAATACTATGTGCTTTGGTTTTTCTTTTCTATTTTTTTTGATTTTTTTCTGAATTTTTATGCTCATTTGAATCTTGTTGGTCAAATCCTAGGTTTGACCAAGATTTAAACAAACTTAAAACATGAAAATTAAAAGGTAAGCCTGTATCCTTCTTAGTCACTCTAAAATGAAGCTTTTGGGAGGTTTTTGATATTTCCATGTTTGAAACCCAAAACCATTTCTCTTCATGCTTGACTTCATAAGATAAAGTTTAGGGTTAGGTGTAGATACATGATTTGGCTGGTTTGAATATGTCTAGACCTTGTTTATCAACTTCATTCTTACTATATGACATAAGAAGACTATGTGCTTTGGTTTTTCATTTTTTGATTTTTTCTGAATGTTTATGCCCATTTGAATCTAAAGGTGAGAGAACACGTTAAAGGTTATTCTAACAAAGGTCATGCTTGGAATCTTACCTATGTATTATTGTACATCACAAATGTGAAATGAAAATATGTGCATCGATCTCTATAAACCATAAACCCTAACCCTAACTATATAGAAAAAGGTGAATGTTTATCGGGTTTGAGTTTTTATGCCCATTTGAGTCTTGGTCAAATCCTAGGTTTGACCAAGACTTAAGCAAGTTTAAAACACATGAAAATGAAAAGGGTAAGCCTGGATCCTTCTTAGGGTTAGGGCCAGGGTAGATACATGATTTTTCTAGTTTGAATATGGCTAGACCATGTTTATCAACTTGAGTGCTCATGCATTATATCTACTACTAATAAAAGCCCCAGAGGGGCTGATCCAACTGATCTGGACCATACAATCAAGATATCCAACGCCCCAAAGTGTCTCCATGTTTGACGGAGCGGACAACATCCACGACCCACCCACGCGCTAATTTATCTCATCTCAGGAAAAAAAAGAAACGAAGTACTCCCAAACAGATCCCACTCCCCGCTGCCATCGTCCTCCCACGATCCTCAACCCACGCTGCCGCCATCGCTCTCCCTCCCTGCTGGCCTGGCCGCACCGCATGCTCGGTGTCTTCCCTACCGGCGTTCCGACAACGGCTTCCCTAGAGAAACCCCGACGACCACGCCACCGTCTTCCCATCAGCGGCCTCCCCATGGGCGTCGCGGCAGCCCCTTTCCCCGTGAACCATCCCCAGGCGACACGGACACACCAGCGACGATGCCGCTCTACTGCCCCGGCTCCCCACAGTCGCTCAACTTTACTTTGATGCGGCCCGTGACTACTCTGACTCCCACGGTTAGGAGAAGCTCTCTCTAATCCACTCTTGTACTAATGTTGAAGATATAGTATTGGCCCTCCATAACTTACTAAGTTTACAGGCCATGAGTATCGAATGAGTATTTGTATCCTTGCTGAGATCTGCAGGAGTACAGGTGTGTTGTGCTGCACTTAATTCATCATTACAATTTTATTGGTATAAGTGGTCGAATGGTTTTCTGAGCACCATGTATTAAGCACATTTACTATGTTATGCTCGATAGTTCGTTCTAGCCTGCTAACATGAGTTGTTCATATGTGAGTATGTGAGGAAGGCTATATAAGGTTAAGTTGAATTTTTCTATGCTAGGTCTTAAGTTTTTTTTTATTTCAAGTTATCGGAACATCTTCACGTTAGTTCATAATAAGGGATTAAATTCACAATCATATGACAATGCATCTGCTCTGTACAACCGTTGTACTCTTTTCTCCATGCCAATGCATCCTTTGTTTCCATTTTTGTAGAAGAGCTAGAGTTGTTCCTTATGATAAGAAAGATGCTGAGAAGAACCTGACATAATGTGTCTTTTCCGTTCAAGTTTGAAATATTATGCTGAATGTGCTTACCCATGCATTGCAGGGTAGAAAATAAGAAAGATTCCACGTGGCCTCTCTGGTTTCAGAGGTAATCTTTGATCTGAGATAATAAGTTTGTGCACTCCTGGTTTGCGTTAAAAAAAATTACACAATGCTTTCATGATCTTTGTATGAAATTGTAGCAGGGATAGGACACTATGAATTATTCAATGTGAAAAAATGTATGCTAAAACTTGTGATATTTAAAGAGAATGTGAAATCTGCATTTTTCTGAACTCTGATGCCTTTTCGTAACATAGGATCAACTAATTTGTTTGGTATATATTTCTTGTTGGACTATAGACTCTAATTTGCAATCCTCCTGTTCTAAAATTTTGCCTACATGGATGAGTTGTGATTGAAAGACATGTATGTTTCTGGCGGTCAACATTTGTATCCTCATCCTAAGCTTATGGCCTAGATGTGTTTGGAGATTTTTGACATACTAATTCATCTTCAGATAGTGTTAATGGTTCTCCACAAATCTGTTTAAAAATATCTCACAAAGTTATAAATCCACGTGGGAGCATGGTAGTTTGGTGAAAATCTTAATCCGATGTGGTACAATCTCGGCCAACTCACTACTGATATGTTTAAGCCCGAATCAAGCTATTCTACTGAATGTGATTCCTGAATCTCAATTCTCAATAAGACAATATTGACCGAGATTGTACCAGTGCAAGCATATGTAATTATGTTCATTTCTGTTTATTGACTCCCAGGTGGATCCGCCTTTTCTGATAATGCAACAAGCTAGAAAATAGATATCTCTTCATGGCACTATAGTTATCTTCTTCAAATGCGGAAGCTCAGCCGGCAAGAGAAATGTTCATACTGTACCCATCCCGATGATTCTTTCAAGATTATGTATCTGAACATAGATTAAGGTAGCTACTATCTCTATGTGTTTCTTTTACTTCAGGTCTAGGATTCGTAAGCATGAGGTAGCTGCTATCTCTACGTGTTCCTTTTACTTCAGGTCTGGGATTCCTAAGAATAAATGATAGAAACATTTTTTTCATGTCAAACACTGCACTGTGTAAACTGAGTCTAATTTTTGGTCCGATTCATTCTCTAGCATGTGGTCCCTTCTTGGCAGTGATCAATGATTAGTGCAAATATCCAATAGTGACACATAAACTGCAGAGAGAACTTTTGGTACCCGAGTCTGAAATTAGTTAAAATTGGTGGTTCTTTGTGCCACCTGCATATGCTAAGAAGATTATAATTATGTCATGTTGATACATGCTGGAACCAAACATCACTTTAATTTCGGTTTGGCAGCATATAGTGACTCATTTTGTTTTGGAGATAGTCATTGTGTCGTATTATAATGAGTAGCTAAGGTTTCGTCTTTTTTATTTGCACATTAAACATGGCGGAGATGTTCTGTAGATGATCTTTACAACTGAAATCAAAACATGCTTAGCATCAAGGTATGCTGTAGCAAGTTCAGTATTTGAACAGATTACCCCATTTTGATCCAACAACCCCATAATTCCGGTCCTGCTATATTCTTTAGTACTCCCTCCGTTCCAAATTAATCGACCCGAATTTGGCTAGATACAAGCCAAATTTGAGGCAATTAAATTGGAACAGAGGTAGTAATTATTATATAATCTTCCTGGTCTAAATGGTGACACACCTCAAATCTGAATTACAAGTTCTTCTCAATTTAATTTTTTTATTCTGCTATATTCTTTTGTAATTTATCTGATCATCCTGGTTGCATCATAAATGGAAACACATGCTCAAATCTGAAATACAAGTTGTTCTTCTCAATTTGTTATGTACATTTTTGTTTCCAAATTATCAGAGCTCTTAATTGAAGAGCTCGCAGTGCTTGACCATGTGGTTCGCACGTATGTTCAGATGATTGAACCACAGTAACCATCATCGTCATCATTGCCCAATCACAAACCTCTCGAGTTTTTGCGTGTCCCTGAGATCCAACACTACCTTGCCTCGCTTCTCTTTGTCTTGTAGATGGTTGAGTCATGTGAGGTGGGAAATGGCAGAGCTCTTGGTGAGAGCGGTGGCAGCGCAGGAGCTACGCAAGATGCTCAAAAACTATGGAAAGAAGGCGCCTTCGTGATCTGGGAGGAGTTCCAAGCCGGGGGACTGACACTTTCTTGTCTGGGACTCTCTAGGTTGTTCGGGGCAAGATAGGATGTTGGGACTGTGCGTAAAGAGTTCACATGAGTTGAAACTCTTGATGAAGTTTTGGTTATGATTATAATTTCTTTGAAAATTTGTTCTTTCAACCTGTGTTGTGTACAAATTTAACATTCTAACTCCTTATAGCAGGATTCTTAATTTAATTGTGAACACGGCTAGGCAATTTTGACGATATGAGATGTTTATCAAGAGTTTTCCTACTCAAGTTCGGGCATGTTGCCTTCAAATGTATGCCACAAGTGTTGTCTATTTAAACTGCACATGTATTCCATCTGTTGTTTCTTATTTGTTGAAGTTTTGTTTTTCCTAGCTGTAAACTTCAAACATGGAAGTCGGTAATTTTTTTATCCATAGTACAAAGTTGGAGTACTTTCAGCGTGGTAATTGTGGACCTCTCTCTATGGTTGATTGTAGTGAAATGGATGCAACTATGAGCACTGAAGTCAATCTTTGTGGACATTACTGAGTTTTGTATCAAAATGAGGTTGAATTGGAATATTGTGCAACTAAATGTAATATTTATGTGCTTATGTGAGATCGTGCACTGCACGTGCAAGCTTACTAGTGACATAAAAAGGCTATGTGCGTTTTTTTATTTTTTATACCCAATTGAATCTCGTTCAAATCCTAGTTTTGATCAGGATTTAAACAAGTTTAAGACATGAAAATGAAAAGGTAAGCCTGGATCCTTCTTAGTCATTCTAAAAATGAAGCTTTTGGGGGTTCTTGAAATCTCAATGTTTAAACCCAAAACCACTTCTCTTCACGGTTGACTTCATAAGACAGAGTTTAGGGTTAGGAGTAGATACATGATTTGTCTGGTTTGAATATGTCTAGACCTTGTTTATCATCTTGAATGCTTACTATATGACATAAGAAGACTATGTGCATTGGTTTTTCATTTTTTCCGTTTTTTTATTTTCCTGCCCATTTGAATCTTGGTGAAATCCTAGGTTTGAGCAAGATTTAAACAAGTTTAACACGTGTAAACGAATAATTAAGCATGGATCCTTCTTAGTTACTCCAAAATGTACCAATTGATAGATGTGTTAACTTTGCTTCATGGAAAAATTAATGTCATGTAAATGAGTTAACTTGGATTTCCTACCCTTTAGTCCATAGGTAACTTTGTTCTAATGCACTATAATAATCAACTGAGTTTTTACACAACAGGTCTGTCACTTACGTGTGGTGCCCATGCGTGAGGTCCCACACTTCAGTGAGCACAAGTCACGTGCAGGGCAAAACTCCCACCATCTTCTTTGTCAAGAGAAGACGCATCAGGATGCGTATTGGAAGTCTGTGGGTCCTTCTGGATCCTTCGGTTGTCCCTCACAAAAAAACAAATCTCTCTCATTCTCGGCCTGTCACTCGCTCGCTCGCTCGCACTCCTGCGGTCGACAAAACACACTGATCAACATCATCACTGAAAAGGGAGACACCAAAATGCACTCCCTTCTTCACTCCTTCCGAGTGATCCCTCTTCCTTCGAGTTTCACTCGACGGGCAAACACACATGTGCTGCATAGTAATAATAAAAAGTAGAAAAATTGACCTACGAATCTATGATTAAATAGGTTAATCTAGGGTTTTGCCCACTACTACAGATCAAGTTCAAAAATATCCAACTACTGGTTCGATTTTGGGCTACTAATGTGCGTTGGTTTTTTATTTTTTATTTTTTTCTGAATGTTTATGCCCATTTGAATCTTGGTCAAATCCTATGTTTGACCAAGATTTAAACACGCATAAACATGAAAATGAAAAGGTAAGCTTCGATCCTTTTTAGTCACTCTAAAATTAAGCTTTTGGGATGTTTTTGAAATTTCCATGTTTGAAACCCAAAACCACTTATCTTCATGCTTGACTTCATAAGACATAGTTAAGGGTTAGGGGGTAGATACATGCTTTTTCTATTTTGAATATGTCTACACCTTGTTCATCAACTTGAAGGCTTACTATATATATATGACATAAGAAGGCTATGTGCTTTAGTTTTTCATTTTTTTATGTTTTTTGAATTTTTATGCCCATTTGAATCTTGGTCAAATCCTAGGTTTGACCAAGATTTAAACAAGATTAGAACATGAAAATGAAAAGGTAAGCCTGAATCCTTCTTAATTAGTCACTCTAAAATGAAGCTTTGGGGGGGTCTAGAAATTTCCATGTTTGAAACCCAAAACCACTTCTCTTCATGTTTGACTTCATAAGACAGATCGAGTTTAGGGTTAGGGACATGGTAGATACATGATTTTTCTTGTTTTAATATGTCTAGACCATGTTTATCAACTTGAATGCTCATTATATGACATAAGAAGACTATATGTGTGTTGGTCAAATCCTATGTTTGACCAAGATTTAAACAAGCATAAATCCTGAAAATGAAAAGGTAATTAAGCTTGGATCCTTCTTATTCACTCTAAAATTAAGCTTTTGGCGGGAAGTTTTTGAAATTTCCATGTTTGAAACCCAAAACCACTTCTCTTCATGCTTGACTTCATAAGACATAGTTAAGGGCTTGGGGTAGATACATGCTTTTCTGTTTTGAATATGTCTAGACCTTGTTCATATCGATCAACTTGAATGCTTACTATATATATATGACATAAGAAGGCTATGTGCTTTGGTTTTCATTTTTTGATTTTTTCTGAATGTTTATGCCCATTTGAATCTTGGTCAAGTCCTAGGTTTGACCAAGATTTTAGCAAGTTTAAAACACATGAAAATGAAAAGGCAAGCCTCGATCCTTCTTAGTCATTCTAAAATGAAGCTTTTGGGGGGGTTCGATCTTGAAATCTCAATATAATGTTTGTAACCCAAAACCACTTCTCTTCATGCTTGACTTCATAAGACAAAGTTAAGGGTTAGGGGTAGATCGATACATGCTTTTTTCTGTTTTGAATATGTCTAGACCTTGTTGATCTATATATGACATAAGAAGGCTATATGCTTTGGTTTTCATTTTCTGGTTTTTTTGAATTTTATGCCCATTTGAATCTTGGTTGAATACTAGCTAGGTTTGACCAAGATTTAAACAATTTTAAAACATGAAAATGAAAAGGCAAGCATGGATCTTTTTTAGTCACTCTAAAATGAAGCTTTTGGGAGGTTCTTGAAATTTCCATGTTTGAAACCAATAAGACTTCTCTTCATGCTAATAGACTTCATAAGATCGACCGACTTTATGGTTAGGGGGTAGATACATGCTTTTTCTGTTTTGAATATGCCTAGAACTTGTTCATCAATTTGAAATTTCCATGTTTGAAACCCAAAACCACTTCTCTTCATGCTTGACTCCATAATACAGAGTTTAAGGTTAGGGCAAGGGTAGATACATGATTTTTCTAGTTTGAATATGTCTAGACCATGTTTATCAACTTGAGTGCTCATGCATTATATGACATAAAAAGGCTATGTGCGTTTTTTTATTTTTTATACCCATTTGAATCTCGTTCAAATCCTAGTTTTGACCAGGATTTAAACAAGTTTATAACATGAAAATGAAAAGGTAAGCCTGTATCCTTCTTAGTCACTCTAAAATGAAGCTTTTGGGAGGTTTTTGAAATTTCCATGTTTGAAACCCAAAACCATTTCTCTTCATGCTTGACTTCATAAGATAAAGTTTAGGGTTAGGGGTAGATACATGATTTGACTGGTTTGAATATGTCTAGACCTTGTTTATCAACTTCAATTCTTACTATATGACATAAGAAGACTATGTGCTTTGGTTTTTCATTTTTTTGATTTTTTTGAATGTTTATTCCCATTTGAATCTAAAGGTGAGAGAATACGTTAAAGGTTATTCTAACAAAGGTCATGCTTGGAATCTTACCTATGTATTATTGTACATCACAAATGTGAAATGAAAATATGTGCATCTCTATAAACCATAAACCCTAACCCTAACTATATAGAAAAAGATGAACAATCCACGCTTTTCGATTGCCTTTTTTGATCCACCTTTGGCTGGATTTCAAATTGGGGGGGGGGGGACGAGTGTGTTTCTTTGGATGCCTCTCTCGTATTTGCTAGTTTTTGGGGTTCACAAAAATTCAGGGTAGCATCATGCCCACCCCCTCCCTTCACGCGCGGAAAAAGTGTTAGGCGAGTAGTAAAATGGCATATATGACCAACAAGTTTCAAGTAAAATTTCGAATATAACCAGAATTTACCAATTGATAGATGAGTTAACTTGGCTTCATGGAAAAAATAATGTCATGTACATGAGTTAACTTGGCTTTCCTACCCTTGAATCCATAGGAAACTTTGTACTAATACAGTATAATGATCACTTGAGTTATTACACCAACAGGTCTGTCACTTACGTGTGGTTCCCATGCGTGAGGTCCCACACTTCAGTGAGCACAAGTCATGTGCGGTAGGTAGGCAAACTCCCATCTTCTTTGTCAAGAGAAGACGCATCAAGACTCTCTCTCTCTATCTCTCTCTCTCTCTCTCTCTCTCTCTCTCTCTCTCTCTCTCTCTCTCTCCAGTTATCCACCTCTAAAATCGATGCATATGAAGCTACATATATATGAAGCTACATATATATTCTTGGTCATAGTCCCCTTATCTAAAGAGGATGGATGCATGGCTTCACGTCGTCGTCGCTTTCATCGTCAGTATCATCGTCGTCCGAGTAGTAGTACTTCCTG
Source organism: Lolium multiflorum (assembly GCA_030979885.1). NCBI lineage: Eukaryota > Viridiplantae > Streptophyta > Magnoliopsida > Poales > Poaceae > Lolium > Lolium multiflorum. Next base: position 93,956,965 of record CM061752.1, on the reverse strand, counting down.
CACATTGTTCCGTCGAACACCTTCACTGTGAGCACATCATCGCCTTCATATTTGAAGTGTACGAAGCAGCCGAAATCCACACCGTGCGCGATGGCGAAATTCTCCCAGCCCTTGTCGAGGTACATCCGGCCTTGTCCGTCAAATAGGACCTCCACGGTCCAGAGACGAGGACCGCAGTCAGCTGCTCGCAGATACACCTTAGCTGGCTCCTGGCCGTCAAGATAGTCCGCAAACTTTTTTGGGAGAGCCTGCAAAGAGATCGAGCGCCGATCGTTTGAAATTAAATGTTTTTAGAACATGCCCATAATTAATCACATGCATCATATATGTGGGAACGCGTACGTACCTTCTTGACCAAAGGGTCTTCATAGACGACGATGAAGAACTCCTCTATGATCAAAGACAGTGTTGACGGTGGTGGTGGCAATGATGATGATCCATCACCCCGGCCGCCCCTTCCCCTTCCCTTTCCCCTTCCCCTTCCCCTTCTGGTCGGTGTCCGAGACGTGGACGCCATGGCAATGGATCAAGTGTATGTGAACGAAGAAGAGAGAGGCAGAACCTATTGACACAAGGGATGGCCGTTGTGGTTGTTTATAAGGAAGAGATGACCGTTGTAGGGGTTTACACAATAAATTAAGGAGGAGGTGACCGTTGTGGGGGTTTTACACAATAAATTAAGGAGGAGATGGCCGTTGTGGGATAGAGATCAGGTGACATGCACCTTTTGCATGTCCCGTGGGACATGCGGCCTAAATCCAAATTTAAACATTGCCAAAAAATCTGAAAAAAATCATGCATGTTCAAAACACATATTAAGATAACCCCTAAAAATTTCAGATCAAAATTCGAAACATACATCGAGAAACAGAAAAGAGAAATCTAAGTTTCTCTGTACACTATTCACATCTGAGTTTCTCTTTTTTGTTTCTCGATGTATGTTTCGAATTTTGATATGAAATTTTTAGGGGTTATCTTAATATGTGCTGTGAACATGCATGATTTTTCCAGATTTTTTCGCAATGTTTAAATTTGAATTTAGACTGACATGCAAAAGGTGCATGTCACCTAATCTGTGTCCGCCGTTGTGGGGGTTTATATCTCAACAAAAAAGTAATGCAGACTATCTTGACGGAAATGGAACTTCGTGATATAGTTTATCATTTTTACCGTGAAAAGTAATGCCTAAAATAAATGGTAATTCGTGATAGTTTATCATTTTCGAGTGGGGTACATAAGATACGGGTCAAAATGGCGCCTCTACATTTTAAAGATAAACTAGGCCATATTTTAGTGCCAATTCCCAACTCTTTACGATTTTTAGTGTTTTTAGCCAGTTTCACACATTTAAATGACTATATGCTGATTTATTGGAAGTAATTCAAATCTGAAATGTAGGTGTGTTATAACTTGGTCATAGAAATCCCCCAAAATCATTTTCAGATTCATATTACTTACACTATATACATAAACCAGTGATAGTACTGAAATATTCAACCCCTTTGAATGGATAATCATGTCGACCATTTTGATCTGGTTTTGAAATAAAAAAATGAAACCCTTCCGCATTGAGTGCTCATATATAGGTGTACTAGTGGACAGGGAAAATAAGAAACCCGTGATAGGGTAATAAAAAACATTTTTTCTTCACAAAATGGACTATCGTGTATGAAGATTCATGGGTTTCAAGCCGAATAATATATATAGTTATATATGGCCATATTTGTGACATATTTTATTATAATTAATGTGCCCAAATTGGGCATGGTGGTGCATCTAGCCAGTCCCAACAATGATTTAAAAGTTTGCCTTGGTTCTCGTAGTAACATGTGCACGTGGGAAATTGAAGAAGCAAGGCAAACTCCAACATATATGAATGGTGAGAGAACATGTTAAATGTTATTCTAACAAAGGTCATGCTTGTTTAATTTCTTACTTATGTAGTATTGTACATCACAAGCGTGAAATCAAAATATGTGCATCATCTCTATAAACCCTAACCCCTAACCCTAAACACTTATAAATCTATATATCACTACAACAAAAAATCAGTCATGGGATTCAAAGGTTTGCCATTGTTTTCTTGTAGTACTTAATACAATGCTCACACACTTTTGGGAAGTGAGTGGAACTTGTACTCAAACACACATGTGGTGCCGAAAACTGTGCAGGGTTCTTCTAAAAGAGGATATACAAGTGTGTATATATATGCCACGTTCATTTGGTATTGTCATATATATATATATATAGAGAGGTAGTATGTAAACCACAAATGATATGACTCAATATTCATGCTTTGTTTCGAGCTTTTTTATATCGAGCCCCACAATAACTTTGGCATGTTCTGAAATTGATGTCGATCAATCTCATGACGCTCACCCTTGTTTTGTGCTAGCTAGTTGGACGAAGGGGCTCGTGTGGTTAGCCATTATATCTCTTGTACCATGGCTCCAGACATTCGGGTCACACACCTCTGTATTTTTTTTCAGGTATTTGTTTGATATGTACTTCATCTATGCACTGTTCAAATTTGCATTTAAGCAATTTAGCCCCCAAAAATGGTACATATATGGATTCACATTGAGATAATTCATGAAACTTTGGAAATGGCCATCTAGTGTCATGTTTCCCCACAAATGAGAATTGGATTAATTGGTGGCAGACAAGTAAAAGCACATTTATGCGCGACAACCCAAAATGCACAAGTAAAAGCTCTCTTTTCTAAAACATTGGTATGGCATGTCTGCTATTTTCCCTAGCTATATAGAAAAAAGACGCACAATCCATGCTTTCCGATTGCCGGTTTTGAACCACCTTTGGCTTGATTTCAAATTTAGGTCAAAATCATGGGGTGGTGGTGGTGGTAGGGGACACGAGTGTGTTTCTTTTGGATGAAGCGCTCGTATTTGCAAGTTTTTTGGGGTCCCACAAATTTAGCTCGTATTTGCAAGTTTTTTGGGGTCCCACCATCCCTTCACGCGCGGAAAAGTGTTAGGCGAGTAGTAAAATGGCATGACCAACAAGTTTCAAGTAAAATTTCGAATATATAACCAAAATGTACCAAGTGTTAGATGAGTTAACTTGGGTTCATGGAAAAAATAATGTCATGTAAATGAGTTAACTTGGCTTTCCTACCCTTGAATCCATACGAAACTTTGTACGGAGTTCTAATACAGTATAATGATCACCCGAATTATTACACCAACAGGTCTGTCACTTACGTGTGGTTCCCATGCGTGAGGTCCCACACTTCAGTGAGCACAAGTCACGGACAATTTTTTGCAAATGTTGCAAAGGATAAAAGGTGGAAGAGGGTCACACGGAAGGAGAAGAGGAAGGGAGAGCAGTCACGGCCTCGAAATGCTTCAACCTTTCCGGGAAGTGATGTTGACTGGCACGCAAGGTTTTTCAGTGCTGCAAACCTGCAGTGCGGCGATTTTGACAGAAATAACCCTTTTGGCCAAGAAAAACACGGACTGACCCTCTGAGCAATCTATTTCACTGGACTAACCTTTTTGTGTGGCTCATTCTGTGTTTTTCTTCGCCAAAAGGGTTACTTTGTCAAAATCGCCCCCTGCAGTGCAGGCTACGCGCCCGTCTAATATTCTTTTTTTTTCAATGACAAAAGGGGAGAGAGAGAGAGAGAGAGTCTTGACGACGTGTTTTCACTTGAGTACTTGACAAAGAAGATTGTTGGAAGTTTGCCTACCTACCGCACATGACTTGTGCTCACTAAAGTGTGGGACCTGCATGTATGGGACCCTGCAGCCCTCTTAGGGCAGACGTGTGAGACGCAAAATATGTTTTTTAGTTTAGTAAGGCAAAAAAAATAAGCCTTGGAGGGCCGAGGCGGGGCGGCCGTCCGCCATTTTTATACCTTACGCCCCTCACACCTCGTTTCATTTGTCATGTCTACCAAGGAAGAGCTCGGAGGAGAAGATGCAGTCCTAGCTTCTCGACCCCCTGGCGCCCCACGCATAAATACTACTACCAGAAGTACACTGTCTCTAACAATCCTGCCTCCGAAGGGAGATCTCGGAGGAGACGATGCGGGCTCAGCGTCCCCGCCGTTGATGAGCCAGGACACAAGGGTTACTACGCCTCTTTTAATTACCTTCGTTTTGCTGCTAATACTCGGACTTATATCTGTTATCTTCCGCAGGAGAGTGTCGATATCGCCGGAGAAGATGATGTGAGGCAGATGATCAAGCTCGCAGTAGAAGATGATGTAAAGGAGATGGTCAAGCTCGGAGCAGAAGATGATGTAAAGGAGATAGTCAATGTCGGAGAAGATGATGTAAAGGAGTTAGTCAATCTCGGAGAAGATGTGGTGGCATTGGACCAACCGCGGTCGTTGGGCGAGATCCCGGAGATTCACTTACCTCGTTTGCACTGGTAATGATATGCCTGATCTGTAACATTTTGAACGTTTTTCGTCGGCTTACACAGGAGCTATCTCGGCTTAGGGTCAACAAGGCCCCGGGAGCGGAACTTCCGCATCTCGGCGCCGAGAACTCCGAGTTACGCCAGAAGCGCCCTGGTGAATCGCACGCGCAGGCGCAGCACATCCGTTCGCAGGATCTCTCATCCTTCGACGTCAGGTTCCAGCGAGAGGTCGTAGAAGAAGATAAGTTGCCAGCTTCCCCGCCGTTCAAGAGGATGAAGGAGCTGAAGACGGAGGTTAATATTAGCTGACTTTGGGTTGCTGGTTTTTGGGTACTTCGAGTCACTGACATGTAGACCACTTAAGTCTGTCCTACATGTTTGTGACCACATTCGTTAATCAGCCAATTTGTGCCCTTCGTTTGCCGGTAACGCTTGATATGTTTGTTGTTACCTTTGGCAGGATCACTCCCCTTGCTTATCCTGTCGAAGGATGAAGTTGGATCTTGCCAGCATGCGGGAGGAGAACAGAGAGTTAGGGATCAAGATATTTCGGTACAGGCAGGCGGTGTCTTTCCTAGAAGTGGATGAGATCACGGCCTGTGCTCGTAGGAGTTGTGACGAGGCCATTCATCTGGGAGAACGGATCAAAGCTCAGCTTGTCTCTTTGATGGAAGTCGCAGAACGCGTGATTTTCAATGCTAGAGAGGCGCGGGAACGACTTCTGGTGGCTGAAGATCTCGCATAGCAGTTTAATCATGTGCGCTTATTAGTTGCCTACTACTTTTGTAATTATTCACAATTAAGTATGTATCAATGGCTTGCCTTTTGTGTGACGGAGGAAATTGCACATACCACCACTTGTTGGTGCAGTTTTTGCACATAACACAATTTGAGATTCTTTTTACACAAATAACCAGATTTTGACGTAAACTTTTGCACAAAAAACAACCTTACTCCATGTTTTCTTTTGTCTTCTAAAGACATGTAGGTGCTTCGAAAAATACCTCCGTTCCAATGCTTAAAGCTTAGTATATTTATCTTGAAAAGTCAAACCAAGTAAAGTTCGACCAAACTCTTAAAAGAATCTATCAGCACATATAATATTTTGTAGACACCATATGAAAATATAATTTATTTTCTATCTAATAATATTGATTTTGTATCTTGCATATTAATGCTTTTGGTAAAAACTTAGTCAAACTTAACTTAGTTTGACTTTCGAAAAATCAATTTAATCCTTAAGCTTTGGGACGGTGGTTCTAGACGTGGTCTAGACGTGTTTCAACATATTGCCTTCGCATTTTCTAAACGCATGGAGTTTCTTACAAAGTTTATTTTTCGAAATATTTTCGACTTTGTATTATTTTTATTCATTTCCCCCTGGTTGTCATGTTTTCTGTCCGGCTTCCCCAGCCCATCCATCCGTAACCCACATGCGCGCGTGACACGAGTAGTGGGAGACATGGTGCCCAAAGGGATAGCTTTTATTAATGGTGGCGACGGTTCCCTAGGCCAATGCTGGCGATACGTCTCATCGTCGCTAGCTGTGCCTTCCCCATGCGGCCGTATTAATGCACACCACTGCTCCTTTAGTCCTTTGCGCCTCCGCGGCTGATCAAGTAAGTTTGATCATAAAAGATGATCACATAAGCTCGATGATTACCTATAACCTAAAAATTATCTTAATTTGTAAACGAAGACATAAAATAACTAGTTGTTTGATTAGGAAAGACAAAGGAAATTTCTATTGAGATTGAGTTCATTTCATAGTTGTTATAGACACATAGCAATATTACCAAGAGATAGGATTGTAGACTGTAGAGAAAGCAATCCATAGGTATTTTGGAGGGTTCTCAATCCTTTGAATCAAGCAAGCTTTATAGGAAAAATCCCTATGTGTAAAAATCCTACTCCGTACAAGATACCTTTAGAAATCCTTTGAACCAAACAAACTCCGATTCATATTAGTAGACTATAATATGGATATATCTAGACACATTTTAGTTCAAGATTCATCCATATCATTTGACAAGTAATATGAATCGGAGTGAGTATATTAAATGGATTAGTATATATTGTTCGAAAAAATTAAGTTATACTGTACTAATAAAGAAACCATTTCTGTGGTCAAACTGATTTGACGGGACAGTAACTGCACCAGGACGTAGTGGCGTGCTATCCTAGCCGAAGTTTTACTCGGCGCATCGATGCAGCTGCTGAAGAATAAAAAAAGTCATATCCACTCCTACTCTTCACCTCCATCGTTTCCATCCTTGGCTCTCCACTTCCATCATCGTTCTCCACTCGCCAAGCGCTGCTAGCAAATTTTTTCATCCTCTAGATCTCCCATTTGCATAGCTTTCTCTCCTCACCCCTCCGCAGAACCGCAGCACTCCTCCTTCCCGCTCGACTCTCCTACAAATCTCCAATCACACATACTTGCTTCCGCCCTCTTAAATCCATCTCGTCTCCATGGCGGCATCGAACGACGACCAGCTGGATGGCGACTGGGGGAAGCTCCCCGCCGAGCTGTTCAATCTCATTGCCCAGAGTCTGGACGTTACAGTCGACGTCCGGCTGGCCGCATGCTCCAAAACGCTGTGCCGCCATGTCGCCGACAACATGAATCTACACCATTGGGATGGACCCTGCTTGCTGATGCCCGATTCTGCCCATTGGCACTATGATGATAGTAGTGCGCACCACACGGTGTACCACGTTGTGCCCCTCGACCATCCTCGGCGCACAGCCATCCTGCCGTTCATGGACAATAGATTCTGGGTTGGCATGAACGGCGACTGGATCGCCGGCGTGGACAGTGGTGGGAACTGGTTCCTCGCGAACATCTACACGCACCAAGAAATCTCCCTACCATCGTCGGAAACTTGCAACATTTTTCGGGAGGAATGGATTGGCTTCCCCGACTTGCCTCCTGAAAGGTACATGACGTATGGGCGTGCCATGTTTTTGTTGAAGATTGTAATTTGCGAAGTGCCCACAAAAGCTGGACATTACTCAGATTACAAGCTCATCGCTCTATTCAATTCTGGACTCGCTTACCTGGCTAATGGTAGCCAGGAGTGGAGGTTATTCTCTCTTGCTAGTTGGGGTGTAGATTACAGTGACGCCATCGAGCACAACGGCTTCATTGTTGCGGTGGATGGGTGGACCGGCACCACATATTGCTGGGATCAATCACAGGCTGGTAATTCTTCAATCCATATGATATACTTCGCAATAAATTTTAATATCAAGCGCATTCATGATATATTGTAACTGAATTAACTAATTGCTCAATAAGATTTTTTTCACCTTTCAAATGACTGTGCACCATTTAATTATCCAAACCTGACTGAACCATTGCTACAAACGAATTACAGTAGTATATGCAGTGCACTAATCTGTCAACCCAAACCAGATTATTGCAGTATATGAATGCATTCCTGAATTAGTTACTGCATGCTCTTGTCAGAATATGAATAAGGAGCTTAGCCCTGGCCTCTTCATCAATTGATGCATGCAAACTTTCAATTTATTTGAATATTCGATGTACTCAAAGCTTTACAATCATGGATCAGATAAGGTCGAGACATGTATCTACCATCAATGAATATGAGTGTAATTAACATACATCTCAAATGGGAACAATTTTATTTCTTCGAGTTTTTATACAAGTATAATGACTGCATCCTCCATTTGATCCTACAAATGTGAAGTTGCAGCTACTGGTATTATTGTCTTCCTGAGCCATTCAAACACTAATTTTTTTGGTCTCCGTTTACAATGCAGATGCACACCTTGCCCCGCCATTCGTGATCCCATCACCGATGGAGGATCCATTTGGCAGATGGTTTTTAGCTCGATCAGCCGATGGCAAGCGCTTGATGATCATCCATGAAGATCGGTATATACGTAGCAATGATCACCTTGAGCCTGCAGAAGTTCTGCATGATGGTAATGGCCTTATCCTGCGGGAGTGTCCTGCCCCTGTCATACATATTTTTGAGAAAGATCTATCCCTGATTGGACCCAATTGGAGTCGAGTTGACAGCCTTGGCACACACTCTCTGTTCATTGGACTGAATTATCCAATGAACCTGAAGATAAATGATGGCAATGCTCCTGATGGAACATTGACTCCATTCATGAGGTCAAATTGTGTGTACATCGCGTACTATGCATTTCGGGAACCAGCATTTAGTTGTATTTGTCGTTGTAACCTGCAGCAAGGGGAAAATGAGCTCATGGGAGTTATCACCCTTCCAAAAGAAGGTTGGGGATTTCCCCGACAGGCGACAATGTGGTTTAAGCCTAGTCTGAAAAATATCCGCATGTTGATGCAACCCTAAACTGAGCCATGAATCTTTCTGGAGAAAATAATCTTTTTTGTACGATATATTTGAACAATTCAGTAACCTGTTCCGTATCTTAATATGCTCTTCCTTTTTTCTGAATCTTATATACCTTGACCCATTTCAGTGTGTCTGTTTACTCATTTTAGTGTGTATGTAGCCCACATTGAAGTAATCTAATCTTATTTAAACGGATGGTGATGAACTCTGTATTTCCATCCTTCGTAAACCGTGCATGTCTGTTTATTTTTAGTTTCATTTCAGCAACTATTATTAGTATATGCACACCTTTTTTTAATGTTGAGAGGAGTATAAGGGCATTACAATGCTATATACTATATGGCGCTAATAGAGAACAAATGAATGTCAAAAGATTGTAAAATCCTCCAGGTACTCTCCTTACAGCGCTAATTGCTGATGGCAGACTGACTTCCTGTTGGTTCCGGTGCTGTAGCTAGGACTGGTGAAAAGAGTTTCACGCCCCTTGCAGTAGCGCCTGTGTTGGACGTGCCCTAATGTTTTCCTGCTAAAAGTTGCAATCTTTTAAGCACTTGGGTACGGTATTTCCCCACCAGCCTGGATGCAGGCCGCCAAACGCGTCTTAACCAATGTTTAAAATAGCGTGTTAAATGAATTAGCGGCAGCCTCCTTCAAACGATATGAACGCTATATCATGGTAATAGTGTGGTATATTTTAAATAGCATTTTCAAAATAATACTAAATATAGCCTAAAAATAAATAATTTTACTAGAGCGAATAGATATATATAGTCCAAAAGTGACTGAATCATACATACATAACCACATATAGAAATAGATCTCAAGTATTTTAGAAGGCTAACATCAACATTTCACAAGGCAACAACATAGTATAAATTATTTATTAAAACATATTAGCATGAGCGATATTATCTTCTGACTTAGAAGTGGAACCAACAGATTGTAGTTCATCACCACGAAAAAGTGAAAGCAACTTGCCTGAAAAAAATAGCGCGCTAACACTATGAAGTAGGGCGATATAGCATGCTGTTTCGCAAATAGCGCCACAGCGTGCAAAATTACTAAGCGTGGACCCTCTAGATATGCTATAGCGCGCTTTTAGCGGAGAAATAGTTAACTGGGCTTCATTGAGGCCCTGGTTTGACAAAGCAGCCTGAGTACGCATCTAAAAAAAATCTGCCTGAGGACGCATGCTTGTAAAAATGAGAGAGCAGACTACAATTACTTCAGTCCCGAACCCTCTATCTCTCCCACCTACTTCACCTCTTTTACACTAATGACTGCCATGAACGGCTCGCCTCCTCCCTCCACCGGCAGCTGCCTGGCGGTAACGGCCGCCGACACAGATGAACATCGCCGATATTTCCTGAACTCAGCCGATTTGATCCACCGCATCCTCCAGCAGCTTGATGGACGTCCAGTCTCTTCTATCCAGATCGTGACTAGAGAAGGATCTACGAGTACATCCGTTTCTTACCCTTTGGCAGCGTCGGTTCCATCTCTCGCGGTACTTTCTTCTCCGCTGGAAGCACCATCTGGCTCGGCACTGATTTCCCTGGCGGCGGCACCAGCTTCTCCGGCTGCGCCGACCCCAACCCCCGCGGCACGGTCTTCTCCGGTGGCGGCACCACCAAAAGTGGCTGTAAGTTGTCCTGAACTCACTAGGATGCAGGTGTAAGTAGTCAATGATAGTTGGGGTTTTAAACAAGTTCTTTTTTCTTTAATGATGGGAAACTAGTATTCTTCTGCAAATGTTTTTTTAATGACGGGAAACAGTAGATGTTAAGTACTAGTTCTGGCAAAAAAAGATGTTAAGTAATAGTATCCATCACAGAGCAGGGTTTGGCAGTCTGAACATACAAATATATGCTCCATGTTACCTGTTTCAGAAAGTCTGAAAGCTTGCTCAGTACCTGTAAAATCAAATTGTCTTGCTGCTGCTAGATTTTGTGCAAACTAATTAAAGAGATAGCTAGATGCATTTTCTCCATGTATGTTACGTTCTGATTTATATGCTGTTGATTGATATATACCGTGCTTAACTAGATGCAGAAGCAAACTCGCTCCAACGTCAATGAGCAACTACGTCTTAGGACTGTCGATTGTACATGTCCTCTGCACCCCCCCGAGTTCAGAATTCAAAGAAACTCACTAGCCAAAAAGCCAAAGGTGACGGGCAGGCGTGATGCAGCAATTCAACGTTTTATATTAAAAGGGCGAGGGAAAGGCCGCCCTAAACGGGTTGGTCACTCGGCGGACCCTCCTCAGCCCTCGCGCTTCTATGTGCAACTGGATGGCAACGATGACATGTATATGTTGGTCATCCCCAGAGAATTCAAGCAATGTCTGAAAGGGATTCTTCCCAGGCCTATCAAGCTCAAGACGAGCGTAGGCTGCGCCTGGTATGTGCACATCGATGAGTACCAGGGTGAACTGGTCTTGAAGGATGGTTGGTTCGGGTTTGCAGAGGCGCATGAACTGCAGCTCGATGACATTCTCGTCTTCGAGGTGAAAGACACTTCCTTGATGAATGTGTTGATCTACGACAGTAACACCTCCACCCAGAGGGTAATATTTTGTGCTGATCACCCTTAGTTGCATGCATGATCTGCAGTGCTTTTAGGAAGAGGGGATCAGAAACACCTCAATATTTTATTGAATTAACTAGATGCTGCTTTTGGACCTGGGGTAGTGCCCTGCTGATGTTCATGCTGAACTTGGTTTTTGTATTAAGCTGAACTGGGGATCAGATACACTGTGATGAGACTTTGTTAATTAGCTAATATAGTATATGTTAGACATGTTTTATTTTACTTTAATTTACTGTGATATGCTGCGGTAGTTTCAATGTGCGGTCTGATGATTTGTATTATACCTAGCTACATGGAGCTCAACATTTTGAAATATTCATAGATTTGTAAGTGTAAATGTGATATATCCCATATGTAGTCAATGCTATCTTGTACGAGCTTGTAAAATCTCAGGGAAAAATACATTTTATTTTAGGAAGTGTAAAAGTGACCAATTTTTTTGATCTGATTGTAGCGAACGATTGTAGCGAACACAAGTGCAGATGGTCAAACCCCAAAAACTTCTCATATTCATTGTTACATGGTCGAGATATAAAGGTATTTTACGCACTGGTTTAATACTCAACTGCTTACATCCATGTTTGTTTGCAGTTTTTTTTGACACCTCTTAATGCTCCCTCCGATCCATTTTTTTGAGATACACAGTACAAACACAGACGCTCTCATATAGATGTATCTAGACACATATTAGTTGTAGAGACATCCATTTTATCATCAAGTAATGAGGATCAGATGGAGTATCGTTTTCATTTTACCAAAAGAAACGGATATACTGTATAGTACAACGTAGTCTGAGGCCCTTAGCTCTGAATGCAATTTCTGTGTGCACACTGATCGGATCATAACCCACACGACCTGTCTCACTGGTATGTAGGTCCGGGCCCCACCAGATACTGATAAAGCCCAGTGACCCGCCGGGTGAAGTTTTCTGTGTGGATTCCTGCGTACCTGGCTTCGTTCCTCCAAGAAACGCGCATTTTTTTGACCGGGGGGACACGCGCATTTATTCCCTTGCTGATGTATCATTCTCAGTTTCTCACAGCCCCCTCATGTTCAGATCTCCCCAGATCCCTCGCCGTCCATCTCCCCTGAGTCCTCTCCCTACACCACCGGCGTCCACCACCGCTCGGACTACGCGGCTTGGACTCCGTCCTCTACGGATGCGGCGACGTCGCACCTAAAAACTCCACTAAGGCGGCGCGGCATCCCCGATTCTCTCGGTCCATGGCTGCAATGGCGGTATGTTTCCCCCGAATCACTAGGGTTGCCGGTCACATCTTTATTATATCTAAGCTGTATTGCCGGTTGCTTAGCATTGTTTGATATAGACTATTCCTCTCATCCAGTGTATATATTAATCCTCTGGTAAAGACTCGGGCTACACATGCACGCATGCTAGCTAGGTTGGGACTGGATCTAATGTGTGCAATAATAATCGTTCAAATATGATATTGGTCAATCCACGGCCGATAATCACATATGAGGACACCGAGCATGCATGTCTGGCTTATGGACTCTTTAGGCCGACGCTGATTTTTTTTTGTTTGCTTGGTCGATCTGTACTGGCGGATGATGAACTGCAGATGCATTACTCTGATGCTAGACCTAGCCAGCAAGCATGCATGGCTCATGCTAGCTTGATTTCTATTCTCATAGCTACTATTTATATCGATTTGGCTTCTGCGATACAATGATACACTATGCTGAATAATTTGATGATACAAGGTTGTACATATCAGCCTAGCTAGATTCAGAAGCTTATTGTTCAGACTGTGTGTTCGATAAGAACAATGATCCGCTGACTTTGCTAGGTGCCTTTGATTATGCATTTGCTTGGAATTACGGTCAGAAGCTAGAGGCATTATCTAATTGAGGCCTCTTTTTTGCAGTGTTCAAACAAGAAGCTCAAGCTTGGAGAGAGCTTATCATGGAAGGAGACATCTGTAGAGCCAGCCCCAGTGTGCAAGGTGTTTAGGCGCATCGATGAGGAGAATACCGCTGACAGCTTCTGCAAGGTACTATGTACATCGGAGTTAGAGGTGATTACCATCCCCAGTCGTGTTCTACCCTGGTTTTACGGTGGGTGTCCAGAGTCCATCAACCTGAAGATGTCCACTGCATGCACCTGGATTGTGGACCTGAAGCAACAAGATGGCAATGTTTTAATGGACGCAGGATGGCCAGAGTTTGTCAAAGCACATGACTTGAAGGTAGGATACCTCCTGACCTTCAAGAAGATTGACACCAAATCATTGCAGGTGCTCATATTTGGTTACAATTGCTGTGAGAAGGTTATATGGTGTTCAGGTTATCACCCATCGCTGGGGCAACAAAATGAATCACAGCTGTATTAAGTTGTCTTACAAATGTTCTGTAGTATAATGATGATGTATTGTGGTGAACATGATGGTACCATTACTGGATTGTGGTCACATGTGAGGGGGGGATGTTGATATGTATAAGTGGATTGCCTAGCCCTTTCCATTAGTTCGGACTTTTGGTTGCGTTGGCTTGTGTATGAAGCTTGGCATGGTATCAGAGCCCAGGGTCTCGAGTTCGAGACCTGGCTTTCGTAATTTATCCTAAAAATTGGTGCTGCCCAACGTTGCCCTCCTCGGAGTCCACGTATATGCCTCCAGGATCCAGTGCCTTGACATCAGCAAGCACAGATGAACAGTTGGTTGACTTGTAGATTTGGACGTTGGATCGAAAATAGATAGCTAAGAACTAAGTACTGTAGCATGTAGCATATGTACTGTTCATGGTCTCATTCCGGGTTCAAGTGCTACCCCATGTAGCACCACTTTTTTTTTGGGTTAGCCCAGACAACCTTCCCAATAAAAAAAGTACTACCTTCCCTGCATGGGCCAATTGTTTGTACTTTTGGGCTGCCGCCGGCCATGTACATGGTGATTGCTGTCAGCCTGCTTGCTTCGCTGATAACAATCCAAAAACATTTAATGGGCCTCCGACTCATGCCATTGGGGCCCTTCCTAATTTAAACACGGAGATCCTATGATTGGCCCTCAAGAAACCGAGATTCTAAATATAAAGTTATTTTTATTTCGTATCAATTATGATTATGATTCTTTTTAAATGCGCATAGCCAGTATGCGCATCTACATGGGCTCTATATTTTGATATATTCATATAGTTGATTTCAAAATTTTCATAAATTATTTAAAGTTCCAAGATTTATTCTATCAGTTTGCAAGATCTTAGAGTGTATTTGTAGTTTAAAAAAAATGACAAACCTCTTCATCAGATTGTTGTTAACAAGTGTAGTGTTGTGAACCCAAAATATATTACATACTTCCTCGTAGATCAAATTTGAACTAATTAAGTTGAACTAAACCCGGATCAACAGTTAGTATGGATTATGTGCATGGAGTACGAAAAACAAATGAATAGGCAATATTTCAGTTTTTCCTTCAGTTGAGAATGCTAGAGCAGGACCCATTTGCCAGTAGCGTCCCTCAACATTTGAAGGTAAAGACAAACAAAAGGGATCGAAAAAAGCAAGTATCCTACATATCTCGGGTTAAAACATATCGAGAAATCACATATTTCTTGTACATAGAGGCTGACATCGTGGACCCATCGGCCAGCCGTGGAAAAAAATCCAAGAAAGGAAACAATTATCGTACAGAGAAGCTGACATGTGGGACGCATTTTGCAGCAGCGTCCTCAACTTTAACAAAGGCGGCAGGGGATCTAAAGAAAAAGCAAAGTTCCCAGAAATCAGCGGTCAAAAATAAATCCAAGAAATGAAATGTTTATTGTTCATAGAGGCTGACATGTGGGACCCACGAGCCAGCAGCGTCCTCAACGTTTCAAAGGCGGCAGGGGATCGAAAAAAAGGCAAGTGACCATATATCAGGTGCCAAAATAATCCAAGGAAAGAAACTTTTATTGTACATAGAGGATGACATATGGGTCCCGTTTTGCAGGAGCGGTCTCACATTTTCCAAGGCGGCACGGGATCGAAAAAAAAGAAAGGAAAGGTTTATCGTTCAGAGAGGCTGAGATGTGGGACCCATGGGCCAGCAGCGTCCTCTTAGTTTCAAAGGCGGCAGGGGATAAAAAAAGGCAAATAGCCAGTAATTAGGGTCAAAAATAAATCAAACAAAGGAAACTTTTACTGTTCATAGAGGCTGACAGGGACCCATGAGCCAGCAGCGTCTCAACGTTTCAGAGGCGGCATGAGATCGAAAGAAAAAGGCAAATACCAAGAAATTATGGGTCAATAATAAATCAAACAAAAGGTTTATTGTTCATAGAGGCTGACATGTGGGACCCAGCGTCCCCAACGTGTTAAAGGCGGCAGGAGATAGAAAGACAAAGGCCAAAAATCAGTTGGTAAAAAAATCCAAGAAAAGAAACATTTACCGTTCGAGAGGGTGACATGCGGGACCCATGAGGCGCAGCATCCTCAACGATTCCAAGGCGGCAGGGGATCAAAAGAAAAACGGAAATATCCAGAAATTAATTAGGGGTTCAAAATAAATCCATCAAAGGAAACTTTTATTATTCATAGAGGATGACATGTGGGACCGACCTGCCAACAGCGTCCTCATCGTTTCAAAGGGGCAGGAGATCAAAAGAAAAAGGCAAATAGCCAGAAATTAGGGGTAAAAATAACTCCAAGAAAGGAAACTTTTATTGTTCGTAGAGGATGACATGCGGGACCCATGAGCCAGCAGCTTAACGTTTCAAAGGCGGCATGAGATCGAAATAAAAAGGCAAGTGACAAAATATCGAGCCCAAGATAATCCAAGAAAAGAAACTTTATTTACATAGAGGATGACATGCGGGTCCCATTTTGCAGCAGCGGTCCCAACGTTTCAAATGCGGCTTGAGATCAAAAGAAAAAGAAAATAGCCAGAAATTAGGGGGTCAAAAAAATCCAAGAAAATAAAGTTGATGGACATAGAGGATGACATGCGGGTCCCATGAGCTAGCAGCTTACTCAACGTTTCCAAGGCGGCAGGGGATCAAAAGAAAAAGGAAATAGCCAAAAATCAGAGGGTGAAAAAAACAAAGAAAATGAACTTTTATAGTACATAGAGGATGACATGCGGGTCCCATGAGCCAGCAGGTTCCTCAACGTTTCAAACGTGGCATGAGATCGAAAGAAAAAGGCAAGTGACCAAATATCGAGCCAAAAATAATTCAAGAAAAGAAACTTGATTGTACATAGAGGATGACATGCGGGTCCCAATTAGCAGCAGCGGTATCACCGTTTGAGAGGCTGCACGGGATCGAAAGAAAAAGGCAAGTGACCAAATATCAGAGCCAAAAATAATCCAAGAAAAGAAATTTTATTGTACGTAGAGGATGACATGCGGGTCCCATTTTGCAGCAGCGGTCTCAACGTTTCCAAGGCACAGGACCAAAATAAAAATGAAGTAGCCAGAAATCCAAGAAGAAAGATTTCAATTGGGCTGCATCTGGACATCTGGGCCTTCGAACTATCCTGCTTGGCCTTTTGACTCGTACAATTTCAGCCCCTCCAAAACAGGAAAGTTCGAATTTTCTAAAAAACAGGAAAGTCCTATGCTTCGCAAAGACAAAAAAACAAGGAGATTCAACATATAAGTTTGTTTATGTAAAAATAAAGATTTAATTATCCGTTTGAAATAGCTTAGAGCGCAATACATTGTTTATTGTCTGCAAAATAATCAAGATATCATATGTTTCTTGTACGGGGAGGCTGACATCGGGGACCCATGAGCCAACAACGTCGTCAACGTTTTAAAGGCGGCAGGGGATGGAAAGAAAAATAAACCAAAAATCTGTTGGTAAAAAATCCAAGAAAAGAAACATTTTTTTGAGAGGATGACATGCGGGACCCATGAGGCAGCAGCATCCTCAGCGTTTATTGTTCATAGAGGTTGACATGTGGGACCCGTGAGCCAGCGGCGTCCTCAACGTTTTAAAGGCTGCAGGTGATCGAAAGAAAAAATAAGCCAAAAATCGTTTGGTCAACAAAATCCAAGAAAATAAACATTTACCGTTCGAGAGGATGACATGCGGGACCCATGAGGCAGCAGCATCCTCAACGATTCCAAGGCGGCAGGGGAAATATCCAGAAATTAATTAGGGGTTCAAAATAAATCCATCAAAGGGAACTTTTATTGTTCATAGAGGATGACATGTGGGACCGACCTGCCAACAGCGTCCTCATCGTTTCAGAGGGCAGGAGATCAAAAGAAAAAGGCAAATAGCCAAAATTAGGGGTCAAAAATAACTCCAAGAAAGCAAACTTTTATTGTTCGTAGAGGATGACATGCGGGACCCATGAGCCAGCAGCTTACTCAACGTTTCAAAGGCGGCATGAGATCGAAAGAAAAAGGCAAGTGACAAAATATCAGGAGCCAAAGATAATCCAAGAAAAGAAACTTTATTGTACATAGAGGATGACATGCGGGCCCCATTTAGCAGCAGCGGTCTCAACGTTTCAAATGCGGCTTGAGATCAAAAGAAAAAAGTTGATTGTACATAGAGGATGATATGCGGGTCCCATGAGTCAGCAGCTTACCCAACGTTTCCAAGGCGGCAGGATCAAAAGAAAAAGGAAATAGCCAACAATCAGAGGGTGAAAAAAATAAAGAAAATAAACTTTTATAGCACATAGAGGATGACATGCGGGTCCCAGCAGGTTCCTCAACGTTTCAAACGTGGCATGAGATCGAAAGAAAAAGGCAAGTGACCAAATATGAGGAGCCAAAAATAATTCAAGAAAAGAAAGTTTTATAGTACATAGAGGATGACATGCGGGTCCCATTTAGCAGCAGCGGTATCACCGTTTGAGAGGCGGCAGGGGATCAAAAGAAAAAAGAAATTGCCAAAAATCAGAGGGTGAAAAAAACCAAGAAAATGAACTTTTTGTTGAAGATATGCCCAAGAGGCAATAATAAAAGTGGTTATTATATATCTTTATGTTTATGATAAATGTTTATATACCATGCTATAATTGTATTAACCGAAACATTGATACATGTGTGATATGTAAACAACAAAGAGTCCCTAGTAAGCCTCTTAACTAGCTTGTTGATTAATAGATGATTAGTTTCATAATCATGAACATTGGATGTTATTAATAACAAGATTATATCATTATATGAATGATGTAATGGACACACCCAATTAAGCGTAGCATAAGATCACATCATTAAGTTATTTGCTATAAGCTTTCGATACATAGTTACCTAGTCCTTATGACCATGAGATCATGTAAATCACTTATATTGGAAAGGTACTTTGATTACATCAAACACCACTGCGTAAATGGGTGGTTATAAAGATGGGATTAAGTATCCGGAAAATATGAGTTGAGGCATATGGATCAACAGTGGGATTTGTCCATCCCGATGACGGATAGATATACTCTGGGCCCTCTCGGTGGAATGTCGTCTAATGTCTTGCAAGCATATGAATAAGTTCATAAGAGACCACATACCACGGTACGAGTAAAGAGTACTTGTCAGGAGACGAGGTTAAACAAGGTATAGAGTGATACCGATGATCAAACCTCGGACAAGTAAAATATCGCGTGGCAAAGGGAATTAGTATCGTATGTGTATGGTTCATTCGATCACTAAAGTCATCGTTGAATATGTGGGAGCCATTATGGATCTCCAGATCCCACTATTGGTTATTGGTCGGAGTGAGTACTCAACCATGTCCGCATAGTTCACGAACCGTAGGGTGACACACTTAAAGTTGGATGTTGAAATGGTAGAACTTGAATATGGAATGAGTTCGAATATTTGTTCGAAGTCCCGGATGAGATCCCGGACATCACGAGGAGTTCCGGAATGGTCCGAAGAATAAGATTCATATATAGGATGTCATTTTATGTGTTTGAAAATGATTCGGAAGGTTCTATGGAAGGTTCTAGAAGGTTCTAGAAAAGTCCGGAAGAAACCACCAAGGAAGGTGGAGTCCCGGAGGGACTCCACCTCCATGGCCGGCCAACCCTAGAGGGGGAGGAGTCCCAAGTGGACTCCCCCTATGGGGCCGGCCACCCCCCCACATGGAAGGGGGGAATCCCACCTCAAGTGGGATTCCCACCTTAGGTAGGTTTCCTATCACATGGAAGGTTTTGGGTTCGGGTCTTATTCGGAGACTTGTAGTCCAACACTTGGGGCTTCCACCTATATAATGAGGGGCCAAGGGGAGGGGGCCGGCCACACCAAAGCCACCACCTTGGCCGCACCCCTTGGAGGCCGGCCACCCCCTCTCCCCAAACCCTAGCCGCCCCACTCCTCCTTCTTCCCTGCACGCTTAGCGAAGCTCCGCCGGGATTCTCCACCGCCACCGACACCACGACGTCGTGCTGTCGGATTCAAGAGGAGCTACTACTTCTGCTGCCCGCTGGAACGGGGAGGTGGACATCGTCTTCATCAACAACCGAACGTGTGACCGAGTACGGAGGTGATGCCCGTTCGTGGCGCCGTGATCAAGATCTTCTACGCTTTTGCAAGCGGAAAGTGATCGTCTACCGCAGCAACAAGAGCCTCATCTTGTAGGCTTTGGAATCTCTTCAAGGGTGAGACTCGATAATCCCCTCGTTGCTACCGTCTTCTAGATTGCATCTTGGCTTGGATTGCGTGTTCGCGTAGGAAAATTTTGTTTTCTATGCTACGTTATCCTACAGTGGTATCAGAGCCGTGTCTATGCATAGATGGTTGCACGAGTAGAACACAATGTTTTTGTGGGCGTTGATGCTTATGTTGTCTTTAGTTTGAGTACTTTGCATCTTTGTGGCATAGTGGGATGAAGCGGCTCGGGCTAACTTTACATGACCGCGTTCATGAGATTTGCTCCACGCTCGACATGCAACTTGTATTGCATAAGTGGCTTTGCGGGTGTCTGTCTCTCCTACTATAGTGAAGATTCAATTTACTCTTCTATTGACAACACTAGTATCACCGTTGTGGTTCATGTTCGTAGGTAGATTAGATCTTACTCGAAAACTCTAAACCACGTAAAATATGCAAACCAAATTAGAGACGTCTAACTTGTTTTTGCAGGGTTTGGTGATGTGATATGGCCATAATGTGATGATGAATATGTATGAGATGATCATTATTGTATTGTGGCAACCGGCAGGAGCCTTATGGTTGTCTTTAAATTTCATGTTGAGTAGTATTTCAAAGAAGTTGTAATAGTTGCTACATGGGAGAACAATCATGAAGACGGCGCCATTGACCTTGACGCTACGCCGACGATGATGGAGATCATGCCCGTTGATGATGGAAATCATGTCCGTGCTTTGGAGATGAAGATCAAAGGCGCAAAGACAAAAGGGCCATATCATATCACATATGAACTGCATGTGATGTTAATCCTTTTATGCATCTTATTTTGCTTAGATCGCGACGGTAGCATTATAAGATGATCCCTCTCACTAAAATTTCAAGATAATAAAGTGTTCATCCTTAGTAGCACCGTTGCCAAGACTTGTCGTTTCGAAGCATCTCGTGATGATCGGGTGTGATAGAATCAACAAGTGCATACAACGGGTGCAAGTCAGTTTTGCACATGCGGATACTAAGGTGGCCTTGACGAGCCTAGCATGTACAGACATGGTCTCGGAACACGTGATACCGAAAGGTAGAGCATGAATCGTATGATTGATATGATGAACACTTTGAGTGTTCGCCATTGAAATTACATCTTGTCTCGTGATGATCGGGCGTAGGTGTGATGGATTTGGTTCGTGTGATCACTAAGACAATGCGAGGGATATTGTTTTGAGTGGGAGTTCACCTAGTTTTTAATTTTGTTAAATTAAAATTTGAACTCAATTTTTCATAAACTTAGTCTAAACTATTGCAAATATATGTTGTAGATATGGCGTCCTCAATCAATTTTAACCAGTTCCTAGAGAAAGAAAAACTTAAGAGCAACGGTAACAACTTTACCGACTGGTTCCGTCATGTGAGGATCTTCCTCAATGGCGGAAACCTGCAATATGTGTGATACGTCTCCAACGTATCGATAATTTCTTATGTTCCATGCTACATTATTGATGATATCTACATGTTTTATGCACATTATATGTCGTATTTTTTGGAACTAACCTATTAACAAGATGCCGAAGAGCCACTGTTTTGCTGTTTTTGGTTTCAGAAATCCTAGTAACGAAATATTCTCGGAATTGGACGAAATCAACGCCCGGGGTCCTGCACGAAGCTTCCGAAGTCCGAGAGGACGGGTGGGGCCACGAGGCGCCGCCACAGGGCGGCGCGGCCTAGGTCTTGGCCACGGCCCTGTCATGTGGGGCCCTCGTGTGGCCCCCGACTTGCCCTTCCGCCTACTTAAAGCCTCCGTCGCGAAACCCCAGTCGAGAGCCACGATACGGAAAACTTACCGAGACGCCGCCACGAATCCCATCTCGGGGATTCAGGAGATCGCCTCCGGCACCTGCGGGAGAGATTCATCTCCGGAGGACTCTTCATCGCCATGATCGCCTCCGGAGTGATGAGTGAGTAGTTCACCCCTGGACTATGGGTCCATAGCAGTAGCTAGATGGTCGTCTTCTCCTCATGTGCTTCATTGTTGGATCTTGTGAGCTGCCTAACATGATCAAGATCATCTATCTGTAATTCTATATGTTGTGTTTGTCGGGATGATGAATAGAGAATACTATGTTATGGTGATTATCAATCTATTACCTATGTGTTGTTTATGATCTTGCATGCTCTCCGTTATTAGTAGAGGCTCTGGCCAAGTTTTTACTCTTAACTCCAAGAGAGAGTATTTATGCTCGATAGTGGGTTCATGCCTTCATTGATACCTGGGACAGTGACAGAAAGTTCTAAGGTTGTGATGTGTTGTTGCCACTAGGAATAAAACATTGATTCTATGTCTAAGGATGTAGTTGTCGATTACATTACGCACCATACTTAATGCAATTGTTTGTTGCTTTGCAACTTAATACTGAAAGGGGTTCGGATGATAACTGAAGGTGGACTTTTTAGGCATAGATGCAGTTGGATGGCGGTCTATGTACTTTGTCGTAATGCCCGGATTAAATCTCACTATATTTATCATATCATGTATATGCATTGTTATGCCCTTTTCTATTTGTCAATTGCCCGACTGTAATTTGTTCACCCAACATGCTTTTATCTTATGGGAGAGACACCTCTAGTGAACTGTGGACCCCGGTCCTATTATTTACATCGCATACAATCTACTGCAATACTTGTTTCTGTTTTCTTGCAAACAATCATCTTCCACACAATACGGTTAATCCTTTGTTACACAAGCCGGTGAGATTGACAACCTCACTGTTTCGTTGGGGCAACGTACTTTGGTTGTGTTGTGCAGGTTCCACGTTGCCGGAATCCCTGGTGTTGCGCCGCATCATATTTCGCCACCATCAACCTTCAACGTGCTTCTTGACTCCTACTGGTCCGATTAAACCTTGGTTTCTTCTGAGAAACTTGCCACTGTGCGCATCATACCTTCCTCTTGGGGTTCCCAACGGACGTGTACATCTACGCGCATCAAGCAAATTTCTGGCGCCGTTGCCGGGGAGATCAAGACACGCTGCAAGGGGAGTCTCCACTTCTCAATCTCTTTACTTTGTTTTTGTCTTGCTTTATTTTATTTACTACTTTGTTTGCTGCACCTAAACAAAACACACAAAAATTAGTTGCTAGTTTTACTTTATTTACTGTCTTGCTCTCTATATCAAAAACACAAAAAAATTAGTTACTCGTCTTTACTTTGTTTGCCTAGTTTACTTTTTGCTTATTGCATCATGTTTCCTTTTAATTTCACCACAAAAGACATACCGGTAGGACGTGGGTCTATAGTTGGGAGAAATAATATAGAAGAATTTTTCAATCATGTTAGTATTACTGAAGATTTTGAAGATAGACACTTGGTACTTGAACCTATGAAATTGCTGCTGCTGCTTTAGTTCGCATGTTGGAAACTAAATTTGTTAATCTCAATCCTATAATCCAACACATGTTTCTTACACTTGGTGATATGGAAGAAGGGGAAAAGAAAGATTTTGTTTTAGAAACTCTTCTTAGAGAATTTGGTGGTCTAGCAAGAGAGGCTAGAAAGGTCTTTGCTAAATTTAATATGCTAGGTTCTCATACTAATTTTGTTGGTCTTCTTGAAAAAATGGACATGGATAGAATAAGGTACACTAATAATATTAATGATGGTGGGGAGATCAAAGCACCAATACCATGTAAACTCCTAGCTATGAATGATGCACTAGAAAATAACTATGCTTGGCTTGTTCCTGAAAATTTGTTCGATGAGAATAGCAAGCCCAAGACTAATGAAAAGGGAGACGCTAAAACTTATGTATCCAATATACTATGCTTGGTTGAGAAAACTCCCAACCCTCAAGTTAATAATGTTGATGCTTCTTCGTTTGAAAATACTTGATTTGCACTTTCTGCGCCTAGCTGAAAGGCGTTAAAGAAAAGCGCTTATGGGAGACAACCCATGTTTTTACTACAGTACTTTGTTTTATATTTGAGTCTTGGAAGTTGTTTACTACTGTAGCAACCTCTCCTTATCATGTTTTTGTGCCAAGTAAAGTTTCTATGTTAAAGTTGATGTTATATTTGGGATCGCTGCGCAGAAACAGCTGTCTGTCACGAATCTGGGCCTAAGTCTCTGTAGAAAATTCGAAAAAATCTGCCAATTTAAGAGCGTGATCCTCAGATATGTACGCAACTTTCATTAGTTTTGAGTTTTTCCATTTGAGCAAGTCTGGTGCCATTTTAAAATTCGTCTTTACGAACTGTTCTGTTTTGACAGATTCTGCCTTTTATTTCGCATTGCCTCTTTTGCTATGTTGGATGAATTCCTTTGATCCATTAATGTCCAGTAGCTTTATGCAATGTCCAGAAGTGTAAAGAATGATTGTGCCACCTCTGAACATGTGAATTATTAATTGTGCACTAACCCTCTAATGAGTTTGCTTGAAGTTTGGTGTGAAGGAAGTTTTCAAGGGTCAAGAGAGGAGTATGATATACTATGATCAAGAGGAGTGAAAGCTCTAAGCTTGGGGATGCCCCGTGGTTCATCCCTGCATATTTTAAGAAGACTCAAGCGTCTAAGCTTGGGGATGCCCAAGGCATCCCCTTCTTCATCGACAACATCATCAGGTTCCTCCCCTGAAACTATATTTTTATTCAATCACATCTTGTGTTCTTTACTTGGAGCGTCGGTTTGTTTTTGTTTTTGTTTTTGTTTGAATAAAATGGATCCTAGCATTCACTTTTTGGGAGAGAGACACGCTCCGCTGTTGCATATGGACAAATATGTCCTTAGGCTTTACTCATAATGTTCATGGCGAAGTTTCTTCTTCGTTAAATTGTTATATGGTTGGAATTGGAAAATGCTACATGTAGTAATTCTAAAATGTCTTGGATAATGTGATACTTTGCAATTGTTGTGCTCATGTTTAAGCTCTTGCATCATATACTTTGCACCCATTAATGAAGAAATACATAGAGCTTGCTAAAATTTGGTTTGCATATTTGGTCTCTCTAAGGTCTAGATAATATCTAGTATTGAGTTTTGAACAACAAGGAAGACGGTGTAGAGTCTTATAATGCTTACAATATGTCTTTTATGTGAGTTTTGCTACACTGGTTCATCCTTGAGTTTGCTTCAAATAACCTTGCTAGCCTAAACTTTGTATCGAGAGGGAATACTTCTCATGCATCCAAAATCCTTGAGCCAACCACTATGCCATTTGTGTCCACCATACCTACCTACTACATGGTATTTCTCCGCCATTCCAAAGTAAATTGCTTGAGTGCTACCTTTAAAATTTCCATTCACCTTTGCAATATATAGCTCATGGGACAAAATAGCCTTAAAAACTATCGTAGTATTGAATATGTACTTATGCACTTTATCTCTTAATAAGTTGCTTGTTGTGCGATAACCATGCTTCTGGGGAACGCCATCAACTATTCTTTGTTGAATATCATGTGAGTTGCTATGCATGTCCGTCTTGTCTGAAGGATCTACCACCTTAATGATTGGAGCATGCATATTGTTAGAGAAGAACATTGGGCCGCTAACTAAAGCCATGAATCATGGTGGAAGTTTCAGTTTGGACATATATCCTCAATCTCATATGAGAATAATAATTATTGTTACATGCTTATGCATTAAAGAGGAGTCCATTATCTGTTGTCCATGTTGTCCCGGTATGGATGTCTAAGTTGAGAATAATCAAAAGCGAGAAATCCAAAATGCGAGCTTTCTCCTTAGACCTTTGTACAGGCGGCATGGAGGTACCCCTTTGTGACACTTGGTTGAAACATGTGCATTGTGATGATCCGGTAGTCCAAGCTAAGTAGGACAAGGTGCGGGCACTATTAGTATACTATGCATGAGGCTTGCAACTTGTAAGATATAATTTACATAACTCATATGCTTTATTACTACCGTTGACAAAATTGTTTCATGTTTTCAAAATAAAAGCTCTAGCACAAATACAGCAATCGATGCTTTCCTCTTTGAAGGACCTTTCTTTTACTTTTATGTTGAGTTAGTTCACCTATCTCTCTCCACCTCAAGAAGCAAACACTTGTGTGAACTGTGCATTGATTCCTACATACTTGCATATTGCACTTGTTATATTACTTTATGTTGACAATATCCATGAGATATACATGTTATAAGTTGAAAGCAACCGCTGAAACTTAATCTTCCTTTGTGTTGCTTCAATACCTTTACTTTGATTTATTGCTTTATGAGTTAACTCTTATGCAAGACTTATTGATGCTTGTCTTGAAGCACTATTCATGAAAAGTCTTTGCTTTATGATTCATTTGTTTACTCATGTCATTACCATTGTTTTGATTGCTGCATTCATTACATATGTTTACAAATAGTATGATCAAGATTATGATGGCATGTCACTTCAGAAATTATCTTTGTTATCGTTTTACCTGCTCGGGGCAAACAGAACTAAGCTTGGGGATGCTGATACGTCTCCAACGTATCGATAATTTCTTATGTTCCATGCTACATTATTGATGATATCTACATGTTTTATGCACATTATATGTCGTTTACGCATTTACGGAACTAACCTATTAACAAGATGCCGAAGAGCGGTTGGTGTTTTCTGCTGTTTTTGGTTTCAGAAATCCTAGTAACGAAATATTCTCGGAATTGGACGAAATCAACGCCCGGGTCCTATTTTTGCACGAATCTTCCAGAAGTCCGAAGAGGAAACGAAGTGGGGCCAAGAGGCGCCGCCACAACGGGCGGCGCGGCTAGGGTTGGCCGCGCGGCCCTGTCATGTGGGGCCCTCGTGTGGCCCCCGACTTGCCCTTCCGCCTACTTAAAGCCTCCGTCGCGAAACCCCATGCGAGAGCCACGATACGGAAAACCTTCGAGACACCGCCGCCGCGAATCCCATCTCGGGGATTCAGAGATCGCCTCCGGCACCTGCCGGAGAGGGGATTCATCTCCCGGAGGACTCTTCATCGCCATGATCGCCTCCGGAGTGATGAGTGAGTAGTTCACCCCTAGACTATGGGTCCATAGCAGTAGCTAGATGGTCGTCTTCTCCTCATGTGCTTCATTGTTGGATCTTGTGAGCTGCCTAACATGATCAAGATCATCTATCTGTAATTCTATATGTTGTGTTTGTCGGGATCCGATGAATAGAGAATACTATGTTATGGTGATTATCAATCTATTACCTATGTGTTGTTTATGATCTTGCATGCTCTCCGTTATTAGTAGAGGCTCTGGCCAAGTTTTTACTCTTAACTCCAAGAGAGAGTATTTATGCTCGATAGTGGGTTCATGCCTTCATTGATACCTGGGACAGAAAGTTCTAAGGTTGTGATGTGCTGTTGCCACTAGGGATAAAACATTGATTCTATGTCTAAGGATGTAGTTGTCGATTACATTACGCACCATACTTAATGCAATTGTCTGTTGCTTTGCAACTTAATACTGAATGGGGTTCGGATGATAACCTGAAGGTGGACTTTTTAGGCATAGATGCAGTTGGATGGCGGTCTATGTACTTTGTCGTAATGCCCGGATTAAATCTCACTATATTTATCATATCATGTATATGCATTGTTATGCCCTTTTCTATTTGTCAATTGCCCGACTGTAATTTGTTCACCCAACATGCTTTTATCTTATGGGAGAGACACCTCTAGTGAACTGTGGACCCCGGTCCTATTCTTTACATCGCATACAATCTACTGCAATACTTGTTTTACTGTTTTCGCAAACAATCATCTTCCACACAATACGGTTAATCCTTTGTTACAGCAAGCCGGTGAGATTGACAACCTCACTGTTTCGTTGGGGCAAAGTACTTTGGTTGTGTTGTGCAGGTTCCACGTTGGCGCGGAATCCCTGGTGTTGCGCCGCATCATATTTCGCCACCATCAACCTTCAACGTGCTTCTTGACTCCTACTGGTCCGATTAAACCTTGGTTTCTTACTAAGGGAAACTTGCCACTGTGCGCATCATACCTTCCTCTTGGGGTTCCCAACGGACGTGTACATCTACGCGCATCAATGTGCTTGATGCACCGCTAGGTGACCCTCCTGCAGAAACTGAAACCGATGAAGTAAAGAATGTTTATGCGACTCGGAAAACTCGGTACTCTCAAGTTCAGTGTGCCATCCTGTGCAGTCTGGAAGCCGATCTTCAAAAACGTTTTGAGCACCACGATCCACATGAGTTAGTCAATGAGTTGAAAACTATCTTTGAGACTCATGCGGCCGTGGAATGCTATGAAGCATCAAAACACTTCTTCAGCTGCATGATGGAAGAAGGCAGCTCCGTTAGTGAGCACATGCTCGCCATGACCGGGCATGCGAAGAAACTCAGTGACTTGGGAATAGTGATTCCTAACAGACTGGGGATTAATCGTGTCCTTCAATCACTGCCACCTAGTTACAAGAACTTTGTGATGAATTACAATATGCAGAACATGAACAAAGAGTTACCTGAACTCTTCGCCATGCTAAAATCTGCTGAGATTGAAATTAAGAAAGAGCACCAAGTGTTGATGGTCAACAAGACCAGCTTCAAGAAACAGGGCAAGTCTAAAGGCAAGAACAAGAAGAGTGGCAAGAAAGCTGCCACGCCTCCTGTGAAACCTAAGACTGGCCCTAAGCCTGATGCTGAGTGCTATTACTGCAAGGAGAAGGGACACTGGAAGCGTAATTGCTCCAAGTATTTGGCGGATCTGAAGAGCGGCCTTGTCAAGAAGAAGAAAGAAGGTATATCTGATATACATGTTATAGATGTTTATCTCACTGGTTCTCGTACTAGTACCTGGGTATTTGATACTGGTTCGGTTGCTCATATTTGTAACTCGAAACAGGAACTAAAGAATAAACGAAGACTACTGAAGGATGAAGTGACGATGCGCGTTGGAAATGGATCCAAAGTCGATGTGATCGCTGTCGGCACACTTCCTCTACATCTACCTTCGGGATTAGTTTTAAGCCTAAATAATTGCTATTTTGTACCCGCGTTGAGCATGAACATTATATCTGGATCTTGTTTAATGCAAGACGGTTATTCATTCAAGTCTGAGAATAATGGTTGTTCTATTTTTATGAATAATATCTTTTATGGTCGAGCACCTGAAAAGAATGGCTTATTTCTGTTAGATCTCGATAGTAGTGATACACATATACATAACATTGATGCTAAGCGAATTAAATTGAATGATAATTCTACTTATATGTGGCACTGTCGTCTTGGTCATATTGGAGTGAAATGCATGAAGAAACTCCATACCGATGGATTACTTGAATCACTTGACTTTGAGTCACTTGATAGATGCGAAGCATGTCTGATGGGAAAAATGACTAAGACTCCATTCTCGGGTATGATGGAGCGAGCTACTGACTTATTGGAAATCATACATACAGATGTGTGCGGACCAATGAGTGTAGCATCGCGCGGTGGTTATCGTTATGTTCTAACCTTCACAGATGATTTGAGTAGATATGGGTATATCTATTTAATGAAACATAAATCCGAAACTTTCGAGAAGTTTAAGGAATTCCAAAGTGAAGTAGAAAATCAACGTAACAAGAAGATTAAATTTCTACGATCTGATCGCGGAGGTGAATATCTGAGTTATGAGTTTGGCATGCATTTAAAGAAATGCGGAATACTTTCACAATTGACACCGCCGGGAACACCACAACGAAACGGTGTGTCCGAACGTCGTAATCGAACTCTCTTAGATATGGTTCGTTCTATGATGTCTCTTACTGATTTGCCGTTATCATTTTGGAGTTATGCATTAGAGACATCCGCATTCACTTTAAATAGAGCACCATCAAAATCCGTTGAAACGACACCGTATGAATTATGGTTTAATAAGAAACCTAAGTTGTCGTTCCTAAAAGTTTGGGGTTGCGAAGCCTATGTAAAAAAGTTACAACCGGACAAGCTAGAACCCAAAGCGGAGAAATGCGTCTTCATAGGATACCCTAAGGAAACTATAGGGTACACTTTCTATCACAGATCCGAAGGCAAGATTTTTGTTGCTAAGAACGGAACCTTTCTTGAGAAAGAATTTCTCACTAAAGAAGTGACTGGAAGAAAAGTAGAACTCGATGAGATTGAAGAATCTTTGCTCGTTGATCAGAGTAGCGCAGTACCGGAAGATGTTCCTGTGCCGCCTACACCGGCAACAGAGGAAGCTAATGATAATGATCATGAAACTTCAAATGAGATAGCTACTGAACCTCGCAGATCGACAAGGGAACGTGCCACTCCTGATTGGTATGATCCTTGTCTAAATTTCATGATTGTGGACAACAATGATGAAGACCCTGCGACGTATGAAGAAGCGATGATGAGCCCAGATTCCAACAAATGGCAAGAAGCCATGAAATCCGAAATGGGATCCATGTATGATAACAAAGTATGGACTTTGGTAGACTTACCTGATAGCCGCAAGGCTGTCGAGAATAAATGGATCTTTAAGAGAAAAACAGATGCTGATGGTAATATTACTGTCTATAAAGCTCGACTTGTCGCAAAGGGTTTCCGACAAATTCAAGGTGTTGACTACGATGAGACTTTCTCACCTGTAGCGAAGCTAAAATCTGTGAGGATTTTGTTAGCAATAGCTGCATTTTTCGATTATGAGATTTGGCAGATGGATGTCAAAACGGCGTTCCTTAATGGAGACATTGAGGAAGAGTTGTATATGGTACAACCCAAAGGTTTTGTCGATCCTAAAAATGCTGACAAAGTATGCAAACTTCAGCGTTCAATCTATGGACTGAAGCAAGCATCGAGAAGTTGGAACCGACGCTTTGATAAGGTGATCAAAGACTTCGGGTTTATACAGTGTCATGGAGAGGCCTGTATTTACAAGAAAGTGAGTGGGAGCTCTGTAGCGTTCCTGATATTATATGTAGATGACATATTATTGATTGGGAATGATATAGAACTATTAAGCAGTGTAAAAGGTTATTTGAATAATAGTTTTTCAATGAAAGACCTTGGTGAAGCATCATATATATTAGGCATCAAGATTTATAGAGATAGATCAAGACGTCTAATAGGGCTATCACAGAGTACATACCTGGACAAGATTCTAAAGAAGTTTAGAATGGACGAAAGTAAGAAAGGATTCTTACCTATGTTACCAGGCAAGGTCTTGAGTAAGACTCAAGGACCGGCTACGGCAGAAGAAAGAGAAAGGATGAGTCAGATCCCCTATGCCTCGGTAGTAGGCTCTATCATGTATGCCATGCTATGTACTAGACCGGATATAGCACATGCTGTTAGTTTGACTAGCAGATATCAAAGTGATCCAGGAATGGAACACTGGACAGCGGTCAAGAATATCCTGAAGTACTTGAAAAGAACTAAGGATATGTTTCTTTGTTATGGAGGTGACCAAGAGCTCGTTGTAACAAGTTACACCGATGCAAGTTGGAACACTGATCCTGATGACTCTAAGTCACAATCTGGGTACGTGTTTATATTGAATGGTGCTGCAGTAAGCTGGGCAAGCTCGAAGCAGTGCACGGTGGCGAAGTCATCAATAGAATCGGAGTACATAGCGGCTTCAGAGGCTTCATCAGAAGCGGTATGGATGAAGAGGTTCATTGTAGAGCTCGGTGTGGTTCCTAGTGCATTGGACCCACTAGTCATTTACTGTGACAACATGGGTGCCATCGCCAATGCACAAGAACCAAGGTCACACAAGAGGCTGAAGCATATCAAGCTGCGTTATCATTCGATTCGCGAGTACATCGAAGATGGAGAAGTAAAGATTTGCAAAGTACACACTGATCTGAATGTAGCAGATCCGTTGACTAAAGCTCTCCCTAGGGCAAAGCATGACCAACACCAGAATGCCATGGGTGTTAGGTACCTTACAATGTAATCTAGATTATTGACTCTAGTGCAAGTGGGAGACTGTTGGAGATATGCCCAAGAGGCAATAATAAAAGTGGTTATTATATATCTTTATGTTTATGATAAATGTTTATATACCATGCTATAATTGTATTAACCGAAACATTGATACATGTGTGATATGTAAACAACAAAGAGTCCCTAGTAAGCCTCTTAACTAGCTTGTTGATTAATAGATGATTAGTTTCATAATCATGAACATTGGATGTTATTAATAACAAGATTATATCATTATATGAATGATGTAATGGACACACCCAATTAAGCGTAGCATAAGATCACGTCATTAAGTTATTTGCTATAAGCTTTCGATACATAGTTACCTAGTCCTTATGACCATGAGATCATGTAAATCACTTATATTGGAAAGGTACTTTGATTACATCAAACGCCACTGCGTAAATGGGTGGTTATAAAGGTGGGATTAAGTATCCGGAAAATATGAGTTGAGGCATATGGATCAACAGTGGGATTTGTCCATCCCGATGACGGATAGATATACTCTGGGCCCTCTCGGTGGAATGTCGTCTAATGTCTTGCAAGCATATGAATAAGTTCATAAGAGACCACATACCACGGTACGAGTAAAGAGTACTTGTCAGGAGACGAGGTTGAACAAGGTATAGAGTGATACCGATGATCAAACCTCGGACAAGTAAAATATCGCGTGACAAAGGGAATTGGTATCGTATGTGTATGGTTCATTCGATCACTAAAGTCATCGTTGAATATGTGGGAGCCATTATGGATCTCCAGATCCCACTATTGGTTATTGGTCGGAGTGAGTACTCAACCATGTCCGCATAGTTCACGAACCGTAGGGTGACACACTTAAAGTTGGATGTTGAAATGGTAGAACTTGAATATGGAATGGAGTTCGAATATTTGTTCGAAGTCCCGGATGAGATCCCGGACATCACGAGGAGTTCCGGAATGGTCCAGAGAATAAGATTCATATATAGGATGTCATTTTATGTGTTTGAAAATGATTCGGAAGGTTCTATGGAAGGTTCTAGAAAAGTCCGGAAGAAACCACCAAGGAAGGTGGAGTCCCGGAGGGACTCCACCTCCATGGCCGGCCAACCCTAAGGGGGAGGAGTCCCAAGTGGACTCCCCTATGGGGCCGGCCACCCCCCCACATGGAAGGGGGAATCCCACCTCAAGTGGGATTCCCACCTTAGGTAGGTTTCCTATCACATGGAAGGTTTTGGGTTCGGGTCTTATTCGGAGACTTGTAGTCCAACACTTGGGGCTTCCACCTATATAATGAGGGGCCAAGGGGAGGGGGCCAGCCAGACACCAAAGCCACCACCTTGGCCGCACCCCTTGAGGCCGGCCACCCCCTCTCCCCAAACCCTAGCCGCCCCACTCCTCCTTCTTCCCCGCACGCTTAGCGAAGCTCCGCCGGGATTCTCCACCGCCACCGACACCACGCCGTCGTGCTGTCGAATTCAAGAGGAGCTACTACTTCCGCTGCCCGCTGGAACGGGGAGGTGGACGTCGTCTTCATCAACAACCGAACGTGTGACCGAGTACGGAGGTGTTGCCCGTTCGTGGCACCGTGATCAAGATCTTCTACGCGCTTTTGCAAGCGGCAAGTGATCGTCTACCGCAGCAACAAGAGCCTCATCTTGTAGGCTTTGGAATCTCTTCAAGGGTGAGACTCGATAATCCCCTCGTTGCTACCGTCTTCTAGATTGCATCTTGGCTTGGATTGCGTGTTCGCGGTAGGAAATTTTTTGTTTTCTATGCTACGTTATCCTACACTTTTATAGTACATAGAGGATGACATGCGGGTCCCATGAGCCTGCAGGTTCCTCAACGTTTCAAACGTGGCATGAGATCGAAAGAAAAAGGCAAGTGAAAAAATATCAGGAGCCAAAAAAATCCAAGAAAAGAAAGTTTTATAGTACATAGAGGATGACATGCGGGTCCCATTTAGCAGCAGGTTCCTCAACGTTTCAAACGTGGCATGAGATCGAAAGAAAAAGGCAAATGACCAAATATCAGGAGCCAAAAATAATCTAAGAAAAGAAAGTTTTACATAGAGGATGACATGTGGGTCCCATTTAGCAGCGGTATCACCGTTTGAGAGGCGGCGGGGATCGAAAGAAAAATGCAAGTAACGAAATATCGGAGCCAAAAATAATCCAAGAAAAGAAAGTTTTATAGTACATAGAGGATGACATGCGGGTCCCATTTAGCATCAGCGGTATCACCGTTTGAGAGGCGGATCGAAAGAAAAAGGCAAGTGACCAAATATGAGGTGCCAAAAAATCCAAGAAAAGAAAGTTTTATAGTACATAGAGGATGACATGCGGGTCCCATTTAGCAGCGGTATCACCGTTTGAGAGGCGGCAGGGGATCGAAAGAAAAAGGCAAGTGACCGAATATGAGGTGCAAAAAAAATCCAAGAAAAGAAAGTTTTATAGTACATAGAGGATGACATGCGGGTCCCATTTAGCAGCAGCGGTATCACCGTTTGAGAGGCGGCAGGGGATCGAAAAAAGGCAAGTGACCAAATATGAGGTGCCAAAAAATCCAAGAAAAGAAAGTTTTATAGTACATAGAGGATGACATGCGGGTCCCATTTAGCAGCGGTATCACCGTTTGAGAGGCGGCGGATCGAAAGAAAAAGGCAAGTGACCAAATATGAGGTGCCAAAAAAAATCCAAGAAAAGAAAGTTTTATAGTACATAGAGGATGACATGCGGGTCCCATTTAGCAGGCAGCGTTTGAGAGGCGGCAGGGGATCGAAAGAAAAGGCAAGTGACCAAATATGAGGTGCCAAAAAAAACTCCAAGCAAAGAAAGTTGATTGCTCATAGAGGATGACATGCGGGTCCCATTTAGCTGCAGCGGTCTCAACGTTTCCAAGGCGGCAAGGGATCAAAAGAAAAGGAAGTAGCCAGAAATCGGTCAAAAAAATCCAAGAAAAGAAAGAAATTTGGTTCATAGAGGATGACATGCGGGACCCATGATCCTGCATCGTAAACGGCTCGATCGGAGAGCCTACATCCCTGGGCGGTGCGGATTTGCGTTGACTCGGCCGGCGAACCCGAGAATTCGCGATGCACCACGTCCGGGCCACCATACGCGATGTTTTGGCCGCTTTCGTCGGGCCAGGTGGCCTCAAAAACGAGAAATTTTTTTTTGACATGAACCACGGAGGGACCAAAAATCGTCGGCCTTGGTGCACCACCAACCACGGCGCGACTTCAACTTCGTCGGCCATGGCAACTTTTCTTGTAGTGCAACTGCTCGAGCATGTATGCATTACCCTTTAAAACTTGGTCGACTTTGTATGGGTCGTGCCAATTTGGAGACCATTTACCATACACTTTGTCCTTAGTCCCCAACGGCAATACAACTTCCCATACCAGATCACCAACCTGGAACTCCTTTGGCTTTACCTTCTTATTATATGCGCGAGGCACCTTGGCTTTATTCTCCTTGATTTTCTCAAGCGACCGAAGTCTAAGTTCCGTTGCATCCTCAATGCTGTCACTCATCAGGGCTGCATACCTGTGGCACCCCCGGGATCAGGGTTAGACAAATACCAGATCTTCGTCTGACATAAGCCTAATCTCGAGCTCGAGAGACTACAGTGAGAGAATCGGTAACACAACAGTGACTCTACGACTCAAAAGAATATATTACAACTCTTAGCAGAGTAAGATCCAAATTATTACACGCAGAGGTCACTGACCCAACATTCAACAAGCAACGGAAGCAAATTATGTTATTCTAAATAACAAGATAGCAAAGGGCTTAAGAAGCCATAACATAAAGCGACGTCCCAGTCCATAAGTCTCAGGCTGCTGCCTGGGAACCCCAAACTACTAGTCGATGTTAACGTAGAAACCACCTTCGGCTGCAGCAACTTCATCTGAAACAAAAGTATGCAAAGCTGAGTACAGGGACTCAGCAAGACTTAGTACAACCTTTTAGCAAAGCGGGTATGCGGGCTTTCTGTGGAGCTTCTTTTGCGTAAAGCCAGTTTTCCTTTGTAAGACAAGAGAGAGGAGAAGCTCGACTACTCAGAACCTTTAAAAGGGGATAAGAGAGCGATATCTCTATCTCTATTTGATCATCATATTGTATCCACCAATCTTCATCATCTCGAACCACTATCCTCGGACTACCCCCTCAAAACCCGAAGAAGGTATCCGTAAACACACATTGTTTGCCAAGTTTTACGATCAGGTTCATGTTCTCTATGGTCTCCACGTCCGTTCCCAAGTCGTCCATAACCGCGGACACGGCTTTTCGAAAAGATTTAACCCTGCAGGGGTGCACAATTTTATCCACACGCGCCAACCGACTCTTAGTGCCAACGTATAAGCTCTCTTCCTTGGAAAGCCGGCAGAGGGTGGTTGACCACGACCTTTACCTTGCTGTCGCCGAGACCATGAGTCACGCGCTAAGGATTGTTCCGCCGTAACGGGTCAAGTCCCGAAGTCGGTCCTTAACGATGTGAGGCGAGGTGGGTTTCACCAGGGACTCTAACCCAAGCCACCTCGGCCACGCTTACCTACCTGTATGCTATGCACCTTTTCACAAACATTTTCAATGCATATGTCCAAATAACAGGCAAACTATGTGACTCATGGAATCTACTAGGCAAGTTAGTGAGTCGAGAGGGTACCATAATAGGGCCTCGTGTGGTTGTACGCTCGATCTTGGTTCAAGAGGCGAGAACTCGCATCCTAGGGTCGGCAGAAACGAAACAACCCACCACATCCCAATGTGGCCTTTCGTCTGAGCCTTTAATCATGTTTAACACTCATCTCTATACTTACCACGTCAACCTGTCATGCTAGATTCATTTCATTGTAAGGCTCCAGTCCGA
Organism: Lolium multiflorum; assembly: GCA_030979885.1. Classification (NCBI taxonomy): domain Eukaryota; kingdom Viridiplantae; phylum Streptophyta; class Magnoliopsida; order Poales; family Poaceae; genus Lolium; species Lolium multiflorum. The sequence continues at coordinate 93,920,336 of CM061752.1, read as the reverse complement.
AGACCGGAGTAGTAGCGTAACAAACTAAGCATGGCTAAGCATAAAGAGATAAAGGCTCTAGCGACGCACACATGCCAATCCTAGGTATGCTAGGAGCAGTGGATCAGGGTATTGAGGCTACAAAGGTCGGACATGCAACAGATAGGGTAACTCTACCTATCGATAAAAGACAGTTGAATCGTGTGCAATATGTAGGAACCAGAAGTAAAAGCATTTCAAAACCATATATGAACCAGGCTAGGGCTTGCCTTGTCCCTCAGCTGACGAGTACGGTTCTTCGGTGGCGTTGACGTCGGACTCCGGCTCAGATCCTATTCGCGAAGAACCAAACACCGGAAAGGGAAATAAACATTCAAGACATGGCATAATGCAATGCGCATACAATATGAATGATATGTCATATTAAGGAATTGATTAAACCCTAGGTGCATCGTCAGATTAAAGGGGTTCCGGCATCGGACACCGCCATATGAGAGGGGTGTATTAGGGTTTTCTACTAAGCTCCACATTTAATTGGTTCAATCATGTATGAAACATGTATAAACAAATAGGAAATGTTTTTCTGATCAATTTGATATATTATACATATTTTTCTGAATTAAAATGAATTAATTATGAATTAAACAAGATTTAATCAATTTCTGGAATTTCTGGAAAATAATAAAAGTATGACAAGTTGGACCCACTGTCAGCATTTTAATATTTTAGAAATGATTAAAACCCTGACAGGGTGGACCCACATGTCATATAATTAATTAAAATAGAAAATAACAGAAAATACAAAAAGAAAAGGTCGGCTGACGTCATCATGACGTCAGCACGACGTCACACTGGCCATGGCCGGCCAGGTCGGCCACGGCCTCGACGCTGCAGGGCGCCAGGGGCAGCGCGGAGGGGCGCGTTCGACGCGCGGCGTCCCCGCGAACCAGAAGAGGGCGGCGCCGCCCTCCAATGGTCGCCGGAGCAGCTCCGACGAGCTCGCGCGGAGGCCGGGGCGGCGCACGTCGCCGGCGCGCTACGCGGCGAGATATAGGAGCGGCGGGTACGGAGGACCGCAAGCCCACCGTGAGCACGTGGAGCTTGACGGCGTCGCCGGAGATGGCCGGAATCGCCGGCGGCGAGCGGTGGCCGGCGCGGCAGATGTCGCCGATTCGGCGTGGGAGCTCCTCTCGGCGGCGAGAAAAGGAGATCGAGGCGGAGCTGGTGGCGGTGTTGGCGGCGCGGGAGCGCCAAGCGGCGGCGGCGAGGTGGCCGTGGCTAGGGTTTGGCCCGGCTTGCAGAGAGGGGAGGAAGAAAAGGGCGTGCTAGGGTTCTCCACGGCGGCGCGCGGGCTTTGTAGGCGCTTGGGGCGGCGGGGAGGATCCAGGCCGCCGGCGCCATCGACGGCCACAACGTCGACGGCAGAGCCTGGCTGCTGCGGAGTAGACGACAAGGGGAAATTTTTGTGAAAACCCCCTCTTTTGGGGATTTCCGGAAATTAAAACAAGAAAGAATTTTGGGGATTTTGAGGGTATTTTGACCCAAACTTCAAGGGGATTTTTGCACAAATTTTATTAGAGCAAAACTACAACCATTTGCAACATTGTTTCAAAACATTTTAGTGCAAATTTTCTCAAATTAAATGCAAATGCATGCATGCTTATGAACAAACCATCATTTATTTATTAAACAAAGTGGTTCTGTTACAACTCTACCCCCCTTACAAGAATCTCGTCCCCGAGATTCCTAAGTTTTAGAAAAGAAGGCAGGGTACTCAGATCGGAGACGATCCTCTCGTTCCCAGGTTGCTTCTGACTCAGAGTGATGAGACCACTGAACTTTCAGGAACTTGATGGTTTGACGCCGAGTTTTACGCTCAGCTTCATCAAGGATACGGACAGGATACTCTCGATAGGTCAGATCCTCTTGGAGATCAAGTGTTTCGTGATCAACACCACGGATAGGATCTTTGAAGCAACGTTTGAGTTGGGAGACATGGAAGACGTCATGAACTTCAGGAAAAGTTGGAGGGAGTTCCAACTTATAGGCAAGTGTACCTCGTTTAGCAAGGATGCGGAAAGGACCAACATAGCGAGGAGCTAGTTTGCCTTTTATACCGAAACGATGGACACCTCTTAGAGGAGTGACTCGAAGATAAGCTTGCTCGCCAACTTCATAGCGAACTTCTTGATGATGACGATCATAATTGCTCTTCTGACGAGACTGAGCAGCTTTCAAACGCTCTCGGATAATGCCAACTTGATCTTCTGCTTCCTTGATCATGTCCGGTCCAAAGAACTGTCTTTCACCGGTTTCTGACCAATTCAGAGGGGTTCGACATTTCCGTCCATAAAGAGCTTCAAAAGGTGCCATGCCCAGGCTAGATTGGAAACTGTTGTTATAGGAGAATTCAGCAAATGGGAGGCACTTTTCCCAATTCTTGCCAAAGGATATAACACAGGCCCTGAGCATGTCTTCAAGGATTTGATTCACCCTCTCGGTTTGACCATCGGTTTGAGGATGATAGGCCGTGCTGAAGGAAAGACGAGTTCCCATGGATTGTTGGAGACTTTCCCAGAATTTTGAGGTAAACAAACTTCCACGATCAGAAATGATCTTCTTCGGAACACCGTGAAGAGAGACTATCCGGGATATGTAAAGATCCGCTAGTTGACTAGCACGAATACTTTCCCGAACAGGAAGGAAGTGAGCAACCTTGGATAGACGATCCACCACTACCCATATGGCATCATTTCCCTTTGGAGTTTTGGGAAGTCCGGTAATGAAATCCATACCAATTTCATCCCATTTCCATTCAGGAGTAGATAGAGGTTGAAGAGTACCAGCTGGTCTTTGATGCTCAGCTTTTACACGACGACAAACGTCGCATTCAGCTACAAAGCGAGCGATTTCTCTTTTCATCCGGGTCCACCAGAATCTTTGGCGAAGATCTTGATACATCTTTGTACTTCCAGGATGAATAGATAAAGGAGACTCATGAGCTTCTCGGAGGATAAGCTCTCTCAGATTCTTTTTCTTCGGCACCACCAAGCGGTTACCAAAGTAGACAACACCTTGATCGTTGACGGAGAAACATTTAGCAGCTCCGCTAGCAATGTTCTCTTTGATCTTAGTGATACCCAAATCACGCTTTTGAGCGGCTTTGATCTGGTCTTCAAGAGAGGGTTTCACCTCTAAGTTAGCAAGGAACCCCTGAGGAACAACTTCAAGATTGAGTCGTGCAAATTCCTCATGGAGGGCAGGTTGATATTGCTTGATCATCAGATTGTTGCAATAGGACTTCCGACTCAGCGCGTCAGCAACGACGTTGGCCTTGCCGGGCTGATAGTTAAGACCCAAATCATAGTCTTTGATGAGTTCCAACCATCTTGTCTGCCTGAGATTCAGATCCGGTTGGGTAAAAAGATACTTCAGGCTTTGATGATCCGAGTACAACTCGCAACGGTTACCGTAAAGGTAAGGTCTCCATTGCTTAAGAGCATGGACCACAGCTGCAAGCTCTAGATCATGAGTTGGATAATTGAGCTCATGTGGCTTCAACTGTCGGGAGGCATAGGCAACTACATGGCCATCTTGCATCAACACACATCCGAGCCCTTGAAGAGAGGCATCACAAAAGATGACAAAGTCTTTGCTTGTGTCTGGAAGGACAAGTACAGGAGCGGTAGTCAGCTTTATTTTCAGTGTCTGAAAACTTTCTTCAGCCTTTTCTGACCACTCAAACTTCTTATCTTTCTTGAGAAGATCAGTCATTGGTTTGGCGATCTTGGAGAAATTCTCGATGTATCGACGGTAATAACCCGCCAATCCAAGAAAACTCCGAATTTCTTTGGCTGACTTAGGAGTCTTCCAGTCAAGAACGGATTGAACTTTCTCCGGAATGACTGCAACACCTTTTGCAGAGACCACATGGCCAAGAAAGATGAGCTCTTGTAGCCAGAACTCACATTTAGAGAACTTGGCGTAGAGGCGATGTTCACGAAGCTTGGTCAGCACCAAACGTAGGTGTTCGGTGTGTTCTTCTTCGGTTTTGGAGTAGACCAGAATATCATCAATGTAGATGATGACGAATTTGTCAAGATACTCCATAAACACTGAGTTCATTAGCCGCATAAAAGTGGCTGGAGCATTTGTGAGGCCAAAGGACATGACGGTGTACTCGTAAAGACCATAACGAGTCATGAACGCCGTTTTTGGAATGTCCTCCGTTCGGATTTTGATTTGATGGTAGCCTGATCTCAAATCCATCTTGGAAAAGACTGTGGCACCACTCAATTGATCGAAAAGATCATTGATTCGAGGTAAAGGATACTTGTTCTTGATGGTTACTGCGTTGAGCGGCCGGTAATCAATAACCAGACGCGGAACATTGGTATCTCTCTTCTTGACAAAGAGTGCGGGACATCCCCAAGAAGAAGTACTGGGTTGGATGTATCTTTTCCCTTCTAACTCTCCTAACTGCTTCTTCAGTTCAACCAACTCTTCTCGAGGCATACGATAAGGACGTCGAGAAACAGGAGCAGCTCCAGGAACCAGCTCGATGACAAACTCCACACTTCGATCAGGTGGCATGCCAGGTAATTCTTCCGGAAAGACATCAGGGAAGTCACAAACCACCGGAACATCAGAAATTTCAAGCGGAGGTAAGATGTCAAGGGCATACAACTCAGCATCAGGAATATGTACTGCTGATGGAGCTGTTGCTAACGAAGACCAATACAGGATGGAGCTTCCAGAAAGATCGGTTAGAGTGAGAGACCTGGCTGCGCAATCAATGACAGCCTGATATTTAGCTAGCCAATCCATGCCCAAAATGATATCAATGTCGGTTGACTTGAGGGCAATGAGGGGAATTGGAAAAAGAAGATATCCAATCTCGATTTTATTCCCATGACTAACCATATTGGTTCGCCAAGTGGCACCCGGGGACTGAACCATTAGAGTAGTAGGCAACTTCACAAAGGTTATCCCATGCAACTGAGCAAACTCTTGGGATATGAATGAATGCGATGCTCCAGAATCAAACAGAACTGTAGCTATAATGGAGTTGATTCGAAGCGTACCCATTATGACGCTTGGATCCGCTTCAGCTTCTTCAGCAGTGACATGGGTCAGACGACCACGACCAACAGCTGGAGGCTTGGTGAACTTAGTTGGCTGTGGAACTCCATGAACAGCAGTCATGTGAGGGCACTCTCTCTTGAAGTGGCCAGGTTGACCACAAGTGAAGCACGCACCAGAACCTGGAGTTCCCATGGCGGGACGATAGTTTGTTCCACCAGCATTGCTTGGAGGAGCACTTGGAGTTTGCGGATGAGGAGCATAACCAGAAGACTTTGGTGCATAAGGAGCACGAGGCACAGCACTGTATGGAATGAAAACACGACGGCGCTGATTGCCTGATCCAGAAGGCTGAGAATTATCTCGAGGACGCTTGCGAGTTTCCTCATACTCCACTTTTCCTCTTTCTGCCTTCATAGCCTTGTTGACAAGATCTTGGCAGGTTGGGAAGTCCAAGAGATGAAGATCTCGACGAAGTTCAGGATCCAGTCCCTTGCGGAACAAGGCTTGCTTCTTGGCATCAGTGGACGTCTCTTCAGGAGCATAGCAGGCAAGGCGATAGAAGTTACCTTGGTAGTCACAGATAGAACCACTGCCCTGCTTTAGCTTCAGAAACTCTTCCCTTTTCTCGTCCATCAGACCCTCTGGAATATGATATGCACGGAAAGCAGCTTTGAACTCTTGCCAAGTCACGACATGATCGGCAGGCTGCATCAACAGGAAGTTTTCCCACCATGAACCAGCAGCTCCTTCAAGATGGTAGGTGGCAAAGTTCACCCAATCTGCTTGAGCAGCGTGGGCAACCTCAAGCTTGCGCTCAATGGTGCGGAGCCAGTAGTCAGCATCAAGTGGCTCAGTGGAATAGCTGAACACTGGTGGGGTGAGGCGGATGAAGCTTCGGATCCCCACTTGTTCCTCATGACGTTGAGCTGTGTTACGCTCAATCCTTTCAAGGAGTCGGATGTTGTCCGCACGATTGGCTTCATACATGGCCATAAGTTGGACCATAGAAGGAGGAGGAGGAAGGTCAGCATTCTCCTCGAGAACATTTCTGCGGTTAGTGCCATGGTGTTGACCACGGCCAGCACCACTTCTAGTACCGCCTGACATCCTGAGGAGAAAACAAAACAAAACCATGAGACATGGATTCACCGGAAAGATTCAACAAGAGGATAGCATGTACCGAATGCAATGAACATGCTGAAGGACAAGACATGTGATATGAAGATATATCATCGTATCGATCATAGTAGTTGAAAAAGCATACCAAACGTATACACTACCAACCGACTCACAAACCATGAAGATGGAATGCAAAGATGAAATACCATCACCATATCTCATAAAGGCAAACAATTGGATGCTAAGCACCCGAAGCAGGAATAAAGGGACAATGCTTCAGATTAACTGAGGCATTCTGGAAACTCTGAGACAAGCAACCAGATACGGAGTACTGGAGAAAAAATAACCCAAACCCGTGTATCCTAAAGATTTGAATTGATAGGAAAGAAGTGAAACCTTTTTCCAATCAAAACCAGGTAAGATGACTCAGCATTAGAGTGACACCAGATAAGGAGTAAAAAGAATCCTATTCAGAATTTTTGCAAATAATCTTTAGCTTTCAAATAGTTTTCACAACCACTAGACTCAACATCGACCAGTTAACAAGGGTTTCCTACAGGCAGTCCTGCTCTGATACCAAAACCTGTGGCACCCCCGGGATCAGGGTTAGACAAATACCAGATCTTCGTCTGACATAAGCCTAATCTCGAGCTCGAGAGACTACAGTGAGAGAATCGGTAACACAACAGTGACTCTACGACTCAAAAGAATATATTACAACTCTTAGCAGAGTAAGATCCAAATTATTACACGCAGAGGTCACTGACCCAACATTCAACAAGCAACGGAAGCAAATTATGTTATTCTAAATAACAAGATAGCAAAGGGCTTAAGAAGCCATAACATAAAGCGACGTCCCAGTCCATAAGTCTCAGGCTGCTGCCTGGGAACCCCAAACTACTAGTCGATGTTAACGTAGAAACCACCTTCGGCTGCAGCAACTTCATCTGAAACAAAAGTATGCAAAGCTGAGTACAGGGACTCAGCAAGACTTAGTACAACCTTTTAGCAAAGCGGGTATGCGGGCTTTCTGTGGAGCTTCTTTTGCGTAAAGCCAGTTTTCCTTTGTAAGACAAGAGAGAAGAGAAGCTCGACTACTCAGAACCTTTAAAAGGGGATAAGAGAGCGATATCTCTATCTCTATTTGATCATCATATTGTATCCACCAATCTTCATCTCGAACCACTATCCTCGGACTACCCCCTCAAAACCCGAAGAAGGTATCCGTAAACACACATTGTTTGCCAAGTTTTACGATCAGGTTCATGTTCTCTATGGTCTCCACGTCCGTTCCCAAGTCGTCCATAACCGCGGACACGGCTTTTCGAAAAGATTTAACCCTGCAGGGGTGCACAATTTTATCCACACGCGCCAACCGACTCTTAGTGCCAACGTATAAGCTCTCTTCCTTGGAAAGCCGGCAGAGGGTGGTTGACCACGACCTTTACCTTGCTGTCGCCGAGACCATGAGTCACGCGCTAAGGATTGTTCCGCCGTAACGGGTCAAGTCCCGAAGTCGGTCCTTAACGATGTGAGGCGAGGTGGGTTTCACCAGGGACTCTAACCCAAGCCACCTCGGCCACGCTTACCTACCTGTATGCTATGCACCTTTTCACAAACATTTTCAATGCATATGTCCAAATAACGCGCAAACTATGTGACTCATGGAATCTACTAGGCAAGTTAGTGAGTCGAGAGGGTACCATAATAGGGCCTCGTGTGGTTGTACGCTCGATCTTGGTTCAAGAGGCGAGAACTCGCATCCTAGGGTCGGCAGAAACGAAACAACCCACCACATCCCAATGTGGCCTTTCGTCTGAGCCTTTAATCATGTTTAACACTCATCTCTATACTTACCACGTCAACCTGTCATGCTAGATTCATTTCATTGTAAGGCTCCAGTCCGAAGACCGGAGTAGTAGCGTAACAAACTAAGCATGGCTAAGCATAAAGAGATAAAGGCTCTAGCGACGCACACATGCCAATCCTAGGTATGCTAGGAGCAGTGGATCAGGGTATTGAGGCTACAAAGGTCGGACATGCAACAGATAGGGTAACTCTACCTATCGATAAAAGACAGTTGAATCGTGTGCAATATGTAGGAACCAGAAGTAAAAGCATTTCAAAACCATATATGAACCAGGCTAGGGCTTGCCTTGTCCCTCAGCTGACGAGTACGGTTCTTCGGTGGCGTTGACGTCGGACTCCGGCTCAGATCCTATTCGCGAAGAACCAAACACCGGAAAGGGAAATAAACATTCAAGACATGGCATAATGCAATGCGCATACAATATGAATGATATGTCATATTAAAGGAATTGATTAAACCCTAGGTGCATCGTCAGATTAAAGGGGTTCCGGCATCGGACACCGCCATATGAGAGGGGTGTATTAGGGTTTTCTACTAAGCTCCACATTTAATTGGTTCAATCATGTATGAAACATGTATAAACAAATAGGAAATGTTTTTCTGATCAATTTGATATATTATACATATTTTTCTGAATTAAAATGAATTAATTATGAATTAAACAAGATTTAATCAATTTCTGGAATTTCTGGAAAATAATAAAAGTATGACAAGTTGGACCCACTGTCAGCATTTTAATATTTTAGAAATGATTAAAACCCTGACAGGGTGGACCCACATGTCATATAATTAATTAAAATAGAAAATAACAGAAAATACAAAAAGAAAAGGTCGGCTGACGTCATCATGACGTCGGCACGACGTCACAGGGCCATGGCCGGCCAGGTCGGGCCACGGCCTCGGCTGCGCGGGCGCCGGGGGCAGCGCGGAGGGCGCGTTCGACGCGGCGTCCCCGCGAACGAGAAGAGGCGCGCCGCCCTCAATGGTCGCCGGAGGGACAGCTCGGCGAGCTCGCGGAGGCCAGCGGCGCACGTCGCCGGCCTTCTACGTGCGAATAGGGCGACGGCGGGTACCAGGAGGACCGCAAGCCCAGTGAGCACGTGGAGCTTGACGGCGTCGCCGGAGATGGCCGGAATCGCCGGCGGCGGTGGCGGCGCGGCGATGTCGGCCGGTCGGCGGGGTAGGGGCTCCTCGGCGCCGGCGTTTGGTGGAGAAGGAGATCGGCGGAGCTGGTGGCGGTGTTGGTGGGCGCGGGGAGCGCCAAACGGCGGCGACGGCGAGGTGGCCGTGGCTAGGGTTCGGCCCGGCTTGCGAGAGGAGGGAGGAAGAAAAGGGCGTGCTAGGGTTCTCCACGGCGGCGGCGCGGGCTTTGTAGGCGCTTGGGGGCGGCGGGGAGGATCCAGTCGTGATGCGACCGGTCCGGTCCGGTTTGCCCCTAGCATTGGACCTCCAAACCTTTTAGAAAATCAGAGGTCCACGGTTCGGACCGATCCTATCCTTGTAGGGTCAAAGGGTATCCAAGGTTCGTCCCTAGTAGCACAACGCTGTGAAGAATACAAGCAAGGGGATTTACGGACCGCGGCGCCGTCGGGGACGCGCAACGGCACGGCGTTGCCTTCGACTAGCATCCTCCCTTGGCGCGCGGCTGCTGAAATCCTGTAGCTACACCTTCACGCAGCCGCGTCGGGACGGCACCGACGGCCACACCGGCGGCGGTGCTCGCGGCGCGCGTGGCGGCGCGATACAGAGGGGAGAGAGAGGCGCGAGAGGGCGCGGGAGAACCGGCGGCTCGCCCTGGTGCTGCCGGGAAGGTCGGCGACGGGTGGGGAGGTCGAAATCGACGGCGGCGCCCGCGACCGGCGTCGGGGAAGATGGGCTCGGCGGTGGCGATTCCGAGCGTCCCGGCTCGCGTGGCATGACGGGGAAGACGAGGAAGACGAGGTGGTGACGATGGGGTGGACGGCTTGGCTCGCCGGGGCTCCAAACCGTGCGGCCCCTTTTTTTTCCGGCGAAGTGAAGACGATGCGGCCGGCGCCTTCCTATCGATGGAGGAGGAGCGGTTCGACCCTAGGGTCATCAGGATCGGAACCTGTTGGACCCTAAATTTTTACTGGCCAAACCTATAACCTGATGGTAACAAAATATAGGTGCGGGACGGAGGTCCAATGGGCGACCCGGACCGATTATCTATAGGATCCAGAGCCCGCCGGCATTCAGCCACAACGTCGGGAGCAGCAGCCTGGCTGCTGGAGGTAGGCGACAGGGGGAAATTTTTGTGAAAACCCCCTGGTCTTTGGGGATTTCCCTGAAATTAAAACAAGAAAGAATTTTGGGATTTTGAGGGTATTTTGACCCAAACTTCAAGGGGATTTTTGCACAAATTTTATTAGAGCAAAACTACAACCATTTGCAACATTGTTTCAAAACATTTTAGTGCAAGTTTTCTCAAATTAAATGCAAATGCATGCATGCTTATGAACAAACCATCATTTATTTATTAAACAAAGTTTGGGATGTTACAACTCTACCCCCCTTACAAGAATCTCGTCCCGAGATTCCTTGATTTAGAAAAGAAGGCAGGGTACTCAGTCATAGACCAGATGGTATGGCGAGGTTTTTATTGCTCCATGGCACGACATGCGATAAGCCCACAACGCTTCTGACAATACCTCGTGCCAACGTCTAGGATGCTCGTCGATCTTCCTCTTAATCAGCTTGATCAAGCTCTTGTTGGACGCTTCAGCCTGTCCATTTGCTTGAGCATAGTATGGAGACGATCGGATCAGCTTAATTCCCATATCCTCGCAGAACTTTCTAAACTCCTTAGAAACGAAGACCGAACCTCCATCGGTCGTGATAGTCTGGGAATCCCGAATCTGTGAATGACATGCTCCCTCACGAAATCGACAACATCTGATGATGCCACTGCCTTCATAGGGACGGCCTCCACCCATTTAGTAAAATAATCTGTAATGGCCAGAACCCACATGGCCTTTGCTCGAAGGAGGATGTATCTTGCCGATCATATCCATGCCCCACCCTCGGAACGCCACGGCTTGATGATGGGATTCATCGCTGATGCAGGTACCATCTGAATGCTCCCAAACTTCTGACATGCTTGACACCCTTTATAGTACTTGAAACAATCTTCAAGCATGGTGGGCCAATAAAACCCCGATCGCCTGATCAGCCACTTCATCTTATGAGCCGATTGGTGAGTTCCACAGGCACCCTCATGCACCTCATGCAAGAGCCGATTGGACTCGGCTGGTCCTAAGCATTTGAGCAATAACCCTTCCAAAGTCCTGTAGAACATGTCATCGCCAATCAGGACGTACTTCATGGCCCTGTATCTTATCCGTTTAGGTGCCCCCGAGCCGGATCTTTCAAGTAATTGAAGATATCGGCTCTCCAATCATCGGGTTCCATGAACTGCACCTGAAAATCGGCTCCATCTGCTACGTCCTTGTATCCTGACGCCGTTTGTGCGAGGTCGTTCGCCTCGGTATTTTGCGATCTTGGGATCCAATTGAAGTTTATATACCTGAACTGTGCCATCAGCTCACGGCATTGTATCCATAATGGGAAGAGCGACTCGCTCTCACACTTGTACTCCTCCGTGAGTTGAGAAATCACCAATTTGGAATCCCCAAAGATCTCAACTGCCTCTGCCCCAGCGTCCAATAGCAACTTCATTCCCTTGCACATCGCTTCATACTCGGCAACATTGTTGGTGCAAGGGGTAGATAGCCTGATGGAGAAGGAATACGTTGCCCCCCGAGGCGACACGAGTAGCACGCCGATGCCGCAACCATCCTCACAGACCGATCCATCGAAGAACATGGTCCATGCACGCACAGATAGTGCTGCTACGTCGTGTTGATTCGTTCAGCAATAAGATCGGCCAACGCTTGTCCCTTGACTGCTTTCGCAGGTTGATACCGGATATCAAATTCCGATAAAGCAAACATCCATTTGCCGAGTCGGCCTTTCAACACAGGAGCCGACAGCATGTGCTTGATGACATCCGATTTGCATATGACGATGATTTCTGCTGACGACAAGATGTGCTTGATCTTGGTGCAGGTGAAGAACAGACAGAGGCACAACTTCTCGATCTGAGGGTACCTCGTTTCTGCATCCAACATCCTTCTGCTGAGGTAGAAAACCACTTTTTCCAGACCATCATAAACCTGCACTACCACTAACGCGATAGAGGTGTCAGCTACTGACAAGTAAATGTAGAATGGCCTGTCTTGCTGCGGTGGAACCAATACAGGTGGCTTCGTTAAGTACTCCTTAATATCGTCAAATGCTGTTGTTGCCTCTGCCCAGCGAAACTCCTCATCAGACTTGATTTTGACCAATCCCATGAACGGCTCGATTCGTCCTGACAAGTTGGAGATAAACCTTCTGACGAAATTGATTTTGCCGATGAGACACTAGAGCTCCTTCTTCGTGGTGGGTGGCTTCATCGTTCGCACTGCCTCTTGACTTTTTAGGCCGATCTCGATTCCACGCTCATGAACCAAGAAACCCAGAACTGACCGGCCGTCACACCAAAGGCACACTTCTTTGGATTCATTCTTAGTCCGAACTTCCTAGTTCGGTCCAGGACGTGTCGCAAATCTTCCAAGTGTCCGTCCATCGAAACAGACTTGACCACCACGTCATCGATGTAAATCTCCACCAATTTGCCGATTAAATCATGAAAGATGTAATTCATGGCTCTTTGGTATGTTGCGCCTTCTTCTTCAGTCCAAATGTCATGACCACATATTCAAACAAGCCCCCGAGCCTGGAACTCTGAATGCAGTCTTGTGTATATCTTCTGGAGCCATAAAAATTTGGTTGTAGCCGGCATTGCCATCCATGAAACTTAAAACTTTATGACCAGCAGCCGCGTTGATCAACGTCTCTGCTACTGGCATCGGATATTCATCTTTTGGAGTGGCACTATTGAGATTCCGAAAATCTATGGCGACGCGCCATCGGCCATCCTTTTTCTCCACAGGTACGACATTGGAAATCCATTCGCGTACCTGCATGGCCTGATGAACCCGGCGTCCAACATCTTCTGGATCTCTTTCTTGACTTCCACCAAGATTTCGGCCTTCATCTGTCGTGCTCGCTGCTGGAACGGCCGAAATCTTTCTTCTGAGGGAGCCGATGTTCAATGATGCTCCTGTCTAACCCAGGCATCTCTATATAATCCCATGCAAAACAATCTGGGTACTCTTTCAACAAGGCTATCAGGCCCCTCAGATGCGGATCAACTTTTTGCTGATAAATGTTGGTCGTGGCTTATCCCCAGGACCAATGTCAATCTCTTCCAGCTCATCAGCTGATGTGAACCCATACCCCAGCTTTCCATCCCTTGCTAGATCAATGCTGAACACAGGCAAAAGGCATGTTGAGGATAATTTTGGCCGATTGCTAGAATCGGCCCCTTTCATTGCAATGTTCAATGAGGGTTTACAACTTATTGGTTCTCCATTATGGCTACGTGACATGCTGGAGGTAATCTTCTTTTTATTTTTTGGGGCCGATCGTAGGGATCGGCCTTGCCACGTACGTCCATAGACTTGGATCTTGCTACTCTGTCAGGCCGGTGGAGACCAGCCTCACCCCGTTTTTTGAAGCTTCGATGCGCTCACAGCCGTCCAAACGATTCCGGAGACGCTCTTGGTCGTTTGCATCCCAAATATTCATGGCAGCTAGCGAGATCTCGATCGAATCATCTGCATGAACGACCTCCACTTCATCTCCATCCCATTGTATGATGCACTGATGCATTGTGGATGGAATGCAACAGTTAGCGTGGATCCAATCCCTCCCTAGCAGGACAGCGTAAGTGCTTTTGCAGAATGACGTAGGGATGGTTTTTCGGCCCACAGTTAGATCTACGTTCAGAACACCCTTGGCTTCTGACGCTTGGCCGTTGAAATCGCTTAGTGTGACGTTGGTCTTGATCAGATCTTCGTTGGAACGTCCCAAACGTCGTAACATGGAATACGGCATTATATTGACTGCCGCTCCCGTGTCTACCAGCATCTTGTTGACAGGCTGCCCATTGATGTAGCTTACTCTCAGTATAGGGCTTTCAAATGCACAGCAGCTTCTCTCTGACGGCTTCTCCGGATGGCTGGTGGACCATGATCCAAGCGTGCCATTGACACACCACCGTCTTTTGGAGCACAAAGTCACATTGGGAGTATGAACACCATGTTTGTATCGGCCGATGCCTCCGCATCGGCTCTTGTCTGCTTGGGCGCCACACTTTCTTTGGCGGGCGCGTCTCCGTTTCCAACGTTTGCTGTCACGGCCAGATCAGGCCGTGCTTTCCTCAATGTGTACGTACTGTGCCTCGGCTTCCTCTAAGTTTCGTGGCTTTGCACCCTACGTTTCACAAGGAGTGGCGAGTCGTGAGACACCACAAAGGCCCGGTGATATACTGTCTTCTTCTTCATCGACTCCCTCGAAGTCTTCATCTCGAGATGACTCAGCTCGTCTGTTCTGAGGTGGGAGAGGCCCTAAGCGGCTTGATGTTTAGCTTCTTGTTCCCTTCTCTGTTGTTTGCATTGGAAGCGGTTCTCGATTGTAGGCAATGGCTCATTCTGGTCCGGCGGTGTTTAAAGAAAGAGACGGTTCAATGTTTATCCATGTCCTCTTACTCTCTCGACCACTCATCAGCGTGGCAGCTCATACCTCCCGTGGGTCTCTATCATATCGACAGTACTATGTGTCTGCATCGGACAGATGATCTCATGCACTATGTCGCATCTACGTGTGGCCTTGACATCGGTCATCTGCTCATATTTGTTAAGAGATGCGCGGAGAGTGGTCGTTGATACACTGCCTTCTCACCTCTTCTCGGTGGTACAAATCTTGTCATCATCTTGGGCGATCAAATGGATCGGCCTCACTTTATCTTTATACGGGAGTATTTAGCACTACCCTTTTATCCTTACTATGGCCGGTCTGCAGCCACTGCCATGTTGATACAAAAAGAAAGCCTGGCTGCTTCTTGTGATGACTACAGATCCACCATGTTGGCCTTCGAGAAACGGATGTGTGTCTTTCATGGCGGCAGTATCGGCCTTGTTCTATCGCCATTTGAATCTGTCCGCGCAATACTTTGCGTTGTTGGTGGCGTGGGTGAACGTGTGATGCCATTTGCAGTATAGTCTCCCGTTCACCTCTTGTAACGTAGGGATTTTGTGGCCTTCGGGTAACTTTAGTTGTCTTTAGTAGCAAATCAAAAATCTGCTCTGTTTTGCTTAAATCAAAGTCAAACCCACTTTACTGAACCTTTGGTTGTTTCACCATTGCGAAGTGGTCGCCCCGAGCCATTCAGCCCACGGCGACTTCACAGTCTACGGCGTCTGTCTTCTTTTTGTCTCGGCCAGGCGGCTGGCAGCAGACTTGTCTGGTACAATTACGGGTGTGGCTGATTCCTCGTGTCGTTCCAGACCATGTGCTTGATGGTGTAGTACGCGGAAAGTCAGATCCTTGAGCGGCGCTGAGAGGCCTGCTATTTACGGATCGACTACTTCCTTCTCAGTGCATGGCTGCAGATAACATTAGGTTCTTGACGGTCACGAAATCTTTGAATGTGTTCGGACATAGTCTCTCCTAGCCTTTGCCTTTTGCGTCGGATCGAAGCAATGCATACGACTCGAGTAACCACGAATGATGACATGTGAGCTGTCTTTGGCTGCCCAGTTCAGTATGAATCCTGGTGGCCTTGAGGTGTACCACCCAAAGGCTGGACCCGTGAGGGACTGCGAGAAGAACCTCACGCGGTTGATCGATGTGAGACCATGCCATTTGTGCAAATATCGGCTCACGTGCTCAATTGGGCTAGACCCTTCTTATCCAACAAAGATTTTGTGAAGTCGGGGAAGGCAGAATACTTGGCGGTGGTGGGATCCAGGTCATACTCGTTGGGATACGGCTTGGAATAGCGATTGTTCTCTTCTTCGGCGGGATACGAAGCCCGGTCTCTCAAGATTGCAGTGATCTGATCCACCGTAGGAGCTGCGGAGGTTGAGCTTTCATGACTCGTTCGGTGGCATATTTAGCTAGCCTTTGTTTCTCGACATCTGCTCCCAGAACTCCCTCACATTCCAGCAATCCCTCCTTTGCTCGACGATCCTCATCTTTGGCAATACGGTTTCGTATGCATCCGATTGTTGCGGTCAAGGCACGTGTGTGCTGCGTATCCATGTGGGATCTCTTTGGGCGGCTCAAACAGGTGGTAGCCACTTGAGATCCCTCCAGCCTTATGGCAAACCCGACGTCGCCCGGTGAACCTTGTTGGCGTGGGACACCGCGTGTGAGTGGTGGCACTGGTGCAATCCCGGTATTTCTCCACACCCAGTGAGTTCTAGAGCGGTCTGACGGAGAATCACGATGCTTCATGTTCTGAACCACACAGCTGCCCGCTCAAAGTGAACCACGAGGCTCTCGAGTGCCGATGAGAATGAGCCACAACATAGTTAATTTCTGGCGCGGGGCTGCAGTGCGGTCCTCGAAGGAGAGGCGGATCTATCCCCTCTGGCTCACGCCTTCGGGTTTGGAATCGCTGAATCTAATGCCGTGCGACGGGTCTTCTCGAAAGAGCCGATGAGATGGAAAACCGAAGATGGCCTTGAGCTCACTGTGCTTCTTCTGTGCTCTGGAAGCGGTCTTCATACTTGATCGGTTTTGTCAACCATCTCGGATCTTTGGGTGTTGATGTGGTCACGTAAGAAAGGGTCCCACCGTGTTGCAGAATGTGTTGCACTGCCAAAACCTTTTGGCGAGCAGTGGTTAAGCAACACGAAAGAGCCGGAGGCTGCCAAGGCTTGCTGGGTGGGCCCTGGTCCTCGGCAGCGGAGTCCCACCGTGTTTCAAGGCACACGTCCACGGCGGTTGCAAGGGCGTGCCACCTGACCTATACCTGGTCAGGAAGGTGTTGGATCGCTTCGATTAGTCTCCTGCATGGTAGACACGTAAACATTAAATACGAGCCGATCGGCTCTCAGGTTACCTGTGGATCGGCTGGAGCCGATCGCCCCATGGTTCACGTTGGGTTAACGATGACATGGGGATCCTGCTTGATCAATACAAAGTTAAACCAATCCACGACAGTTTAGGGTTTTCACCGTATGATCGGAACATCCTACGCGTAGTTGAGCCTAATAGATACGGAAGATGATGGAAAACTAACCCTAAAAGAGGCCTAAAAACCAACATTAAGTTAATTCCCAGAACATCCCTCTTAGGACTAATAAACCACCACCTTACGCACTAGGATACGTTCAACCCGTTTGCAAGGCCTAACTATCAGACGGATATTAAACCAATCCTTGAAGAACAGGAGCAACTATAACAGATTGGATCTACTAAACAGGGCAAACGAGTCTTTTTTCCCTTACACTGGATAGGTATAAGAGCGACTAGATCTCGAGAGGCAGCATAGCTAAGCAAATATGTATAAGAAAAGCATCAATGCAAACCCCAAAACATCTACGATAAATAGTGTTACTCGCCATCAACAACGCTTCGGCCACATGACAACACAGATAACGGATAACGTGTCTTTGCCTAGATCGCAGAGATCACGATCTAGCGGCATGTCTGCGGAAAACCACCTCGAAACAAGGGGTGGCGATGCGCACGATTTGTGTTTGTTGTGAACGTGATTGTCCTCCTTTCTCAAAAACCTAGGTACATATTTATAGTCCAAGGGACTTTCTAATTCGAGCGTGCACCTAACGCACGGGTTAAACTCTATCTTTAATTCTAAACTAAGATGCGATCTATTATTACAGATACACGGGCAATCTAGCCCAACTCTTCGTGCAAGGCCGCTTAAACACATTACGTGTATAACCTTCAAGCCCATCTCAATTCGGCCCATCTCCGGTTGGCCAAAATACGGTGATAACGGAGTACGTCTGCGAGATACACTTCGGGGCATCAATGATGTAAGCTGAATACGAGGCTTTACAGTCCACGAACTCAAGGTCATAAAGAAATCGGTGTGCTGCTTGGATCATTTGCTGGCGATTCAGATTTGGTGGTGCAGCAGTCTCAGGAGATTGGGATGCAAAAGATGCCAACATGGCCTCATACTGGTACGTGCAAAAGATTGCCGGATTCTTCGACGGATGTGAGTTTCACCATGTCACCGGCGGGCGGCAAGCCCGCAGATACTGCAGTAACTTTGGGCTCATCCGGGCAAGAAATTCCTGCCGAATAGCCTTAGCTCACTGAAAAGGAAACCATCACTCCATGAATCCGGAATCTGAATCCAATTTTAAATCTTAGGAATCTCACATCGTACCCATGGATGTTGTGAAGGGAACCCGGGGAACATTCCGGCAAACCCGGGGGACTTCGAGGTCAAACCGGAAGAAACTATGATAGTGGATTACATGGAGGGCGTGCGGTGTTTGTGGTTGGGAAGCACCAACTTAGGTTAGCTATTAGGAATTCGATCAACGGCACCTTGCCGGTTGACGAAACTGAATCGAGGAGGACAAAGAAGGTCCAAAGCTTACACCATCATTAATGGTGAGATGTACAAGAGAAGTGTTACCGGTGTCCTCGAGATGTGTGGAACCGGCGGAAGGAAGAGAAATGCTCGTGGAAGTTCACCAAGGAGGAGGGGAATGCGGGCACCATGCTTCTTCAAGAGCGTTGGTGGCAAAAGTGTTCCGGCATGGGTTCTATTGGCCCACTTTGCTTTCCGGGATGTTGAGGACTTAGTCAGAAAATGCAGCAGGTGCGGAGAATGCGCCAAAGCAAAATCATACCCTAACGCATCCGGTTTAAAAACTATACCGATAACTTGGCCCTTCGCTGTTTGGTGCCTGGACATGGTTGGACCATTCAAAACTGCAAGAAGCATGACTCATATCTTGGTGATGGTCGATAAATTCACTAAGTGGCTAGAGGTAAAGCCTATCGCAAAGTGTGATGGCCACACAGCAGTGAAATTCTTGAAAGAGATGTTATCTTGTGGTATGGATACCCTTTGTATCATCACGAGATAATGGAACAAACTTTGCTCAAGGAGAGTTTAAGTGGTTCTGTGACGATCACAATATCCGGTTGGATGTGTGCTCTGTGGCACACCCACAAGGCAATGGGCAAGTTGAGAGAACAAATGCTTTGGTACTTCCGGTGTCAAACCGAGGCTTATTGAGCCACTCGAAAAAACGCCGGGATGTTGGCTTGATGAGTTACCATCAGTGCTGTGGAGCATAAGAACCACACCAAACCGGTCTACCGGATATACACCATTTTTTATGGTATACGGAGCAGAAGCGGTCATACCAGCCGACATTCTCCATGATTCACCAAGGGTGCAGCTCTATACCGAAGAAGAGGTAAAAGAGGCCCGAGAAAATGATGTGGACTTGCTAGAAGAAGCAAGAGAGCTGGCTTTGGCAAGAACAACCATTTACCAGCAAAACCTCAGACTATCATAGCCGGAAGGTAAACCCGAGGGTGTTCCGGGAAGGAGATCTGGTGTTACGTCTAGTGCAGCGCACTGAAGGACGGCACAAACTCTCACCTCCGTGGGAGGGGCCATTCATTGTGAGCAAGGCTCTGCACAATGATGCCTACTACTTGATCGATGCACAGGAATCCAAGAAGGGGAAGAAGGACAGGTCAGGAGAGGAGACCAAGCGCCCATGGAACATAGCACTACTGCGTCCTTTCTATTCTGAAGATGTGGTGTAAGAAGTTCCTTTTTGTACCTTATATGCTATGAATATGCCGGCACCTCGAATGTATCTCGGGGACTGCCTCTACCGGAATTGCATGTATTTTATTTTCTGTCTCTGGGTTTGTTTGTTACAAACTCGGTTTGTGCGTGCTAAACCTAAAAGGAGTCTTCGACTTGCTACTGTCATAACTTGACTTCATAGCAAGCAAGATAAGCGGGAAGGATTTCAAACGAAAAACGCAAAGGGAAACCGAAAACAAACAACCCGATGAAAATTTAACTAACCTCGGTGGTACCGGTTTTTTGTGAAAAATTTCGAATTTTTTCTAAGTTCAAGAAAATGCTTGTTTGGCAAAAGAACTTTGTGTCTTATACGCCAAAACACGAAGGTAGGCAGAGCCAAAGCAAAAGAACCAAGTGTGCATCGGGTGGTCGGAAATGAATCGGAAGATTCACCATGCGGATCAAAGCAAACAGAAGCAGACAGCAAGTTACGAACAACTTAAGTTACCGGATAAGCACGTAAGCATATAAGTCAAAACATACGGGATTAAAGCGAAAGTAGCACAACCAAAAGAACTTAGTAATTATCATACATCTTTTCACCCCTGTACGGCGAATTTAACAAGCATCGTTTATATGAGACACATTGAGGCTCGGGGGCGCCAGTACTATAGGAGATGAAGAAGTCTTGGTGCAGCACATGGTGGTGAGGACGGTTACGGGGCATGCAGGGCTACCGAGCTTGCTCTGGAGGCACGGCACCTTCTTCCGGGATCTCCTCGCTGTCGCCTTCGTCTTCCTCGGCATCCTCTTCCTCCTCATCCTCAGAGATTTCATCGGCAATGTCAGCCGGAGGAGGGATGAAGGTGCTGGTGGAGACAAAGTGGGCGATCCATTGGAGATGCCGGTGTGGCGTTTGGCAGCTGGCCGGATCGGTATTGGTGGGTGCATCCGCACGCATGCCTCTGACGACCAGTTCCAGATCGTCGTACCAAGAACGGAGCAACACGGAGTGCGCTTTGCATACGCTCCGGCACGGGCGAGGCGTTTCCTCCCACTAAACCTCGGCCCGGCGTCCTTGACATGAGCAAGCTTGGTCGGATCTCCGCGCAGCTTCTCCGGGCCACAGAAATTTAAACACTCGAAGGGCGACTTCCGGCTTCGCCAAGATGCCGTCAGCCTCTTCATATGAGTGATCGAGCGACGCAACAAGATGATCGTATGCGCTCCCGCCACATTCCCGGATACATACTGCTCGGCCTTGTGACTCCATAGCCCTCTTATCTTGTGACGGCAAGAGTCGGAAAAGCTGCGAAGGAAAAAACATAAGTTAGTGTAAGAGTATATGCCGGAAAGTATAAACTAATGAGCATAAGAAATGAACTTCATGAGCGCCTGGTTGTCAGCTTGAGCAACCAAACGGTCAAACTCGGCCTGGTCCGCAAGAAGCGTGGCGTTCCGGTCCTCAGCTTCCTTAAGCGCATTGGCTTTGGCCACCAGCTCCTTCTTCAGCTTCCTCGTGGCCTCCGCAAGCTCCTTCTGCACCTCCTTCACCTTGGCCTCACCGGCAGCTTTGGCCTCCTTGAGTGCCTCGGTGTGTTGTACCTCGCCCTGGATCAGCGTTTGCTTCAGTTCACTGAAGTTGGTCCGGTGGGCTTCTAGAGCGTTGCTATGCTCAAGGGCAAGCTTCTTCTCAGTTGTAATCCGGAAGAGCAAAGATTCAGTAAAAGAAGACGGTAGGCTCAAATAAAAAAGATAAGTGAACAAGTGAAGCTTACCCTTGAGGGCTGAGATTCGGCCGGTAAGCTCCTCAAGCGAGGCTTCCGGGAGGGCAGCTGCACAAGAAAAACTTCTAAGTAATATGATCAAAGGAAAGACCGGTACGAGAAAAGCCGGAAGAGTGAGACTAACTTGGGCACTTGCGTGGGCTGCTCGAGCGGTGAAGGCCAATGAGGTCGGTACTCCCACAATAGCCCCTCGAAGAGTTCCTTCCGGGCGTCGAGGGTGCCCTGCACAAGTTCAAACTTGCAGTGAGCTATGCCATTTTTTGCAGTTTCGCGCTAAGTACTGCGTGCTTAACCTGAAACTCGGGGACTAGCTATGCCGGTTTTTTGCAGTTTCGCGCTAAGTACTTCGTGCTTAACCCAAAACTCGGGGACTAGCTATGCAGTTTCGCGCTAAGTACTTCGTGCTTAACCCGAAACTCGGGGACTAGCTATGCCGGTTTTTGCTTCAAGAAAGTTTCGCGCTAAGTACTACGTGCTTAACCCGAAACTCGGGGACTATGAGGATATAACTATAAGCTGGAAAATCAAAAACCGGCATCAATGGAAAAGAAAAGAGTTAAAAGTTCTAAGTGTTGAGCTTACCACCACGTTGGCGCTGGCATCGTGCCAGGCCGTGTCAAAATCCTTGACCGCGCGCTTGAGCCGGCTTAGGTGCTGCGCCGTGCTCCGCGGGCTGGAGTTGTCCACAACCGGCAGCTTGTCCTTGCCCAGGCCGCAGGTGGCGGCGGAGAGATCCGCCCGGTTCCAGTTGTCCACGTACTCCTGGAGGCCGCCCAGATCGACCTCGCCGCGGGTCACTTGAACGATCCGGCCCAGCTGAGCCGAGGCCTTCTCGCCAGCAGAGACCGCGCCGCGACGTATGAAGTACTAGAGGTTGCCCCAGGAGCCGGAAGGGCGCGGTCGCCGCGGTGCCACGGTGAGGCGCGTGCGGTGATGATCGTGCCGGCCGGAGGAATTGGCGGAGCGGAAGCAGTTTTACCGGCAGGAGGTGCCGGTGGAGGAGCAGGAGCATCCTTTGCCGGTGGCGGCGCAGGAGCGTCCCTTGTTGGTGGAGGCGCGGGAGCATCCTTTGCCGGTGGGGGCGCGCAGGAGTATCCTTTGCCGGCGAAGGAGCTGCCGGAGCGGAGGTTTCCGGCAGAGGTTTGGAGGGGGAAGCAGTGGTCTTCTTCTTCTTGGTCTTCAGGACGGGCGGAACCAGAGGTTCCGACCGCCCGGCATCTTCGATACGGCGCCCATCGGCAGCGCCGGTGTCTTGGTACTCTGGAGGGGAGATAAAATCCTCCTCCGCGCGGTGATCTGGCGGGTTAGGTGCCGCGCACCCCGAATTTATGTTCCCCCCACGAAGCGAGGATGGAGCTTTGCCGGCACCAGAGCGTGCCGGACTTGATTGAGGAGGAGGAGAGGTCCTGGCCGGATCCTCGGAAGTTTCCGGCGGCATGCCAGGAGCGCTCCTAGTAAGTACCAGGGGAGCCCTGAAAAAGAAACAAGTGATAAGGTTAACCGAAAGATGGAAAGTAACAAAAGATCAACCGGAATGAATATAACATTGAGGCCTTACCCGACAGCGGTCGGCATTTCCAGCCGGCGCTTCCTGCCGTGAGGGCCGAGGCTGCCCTTCTTCTCGCGCTTGGCGGGCGGAGCTCCGCTGGGACCGGCATCCTCAGCGGGCCTTGTTCTTCAGCGCTTGTGAGCCGACCTTGGGCCAGAGCTGTTCAAACTGGGCCAACCTGGGCGGCGGGAAGGAGCTACATGCTCAAGCACACAGGGGGTTCGGGGTAGCTGAGTGGGAAGCTACAAAGGGACAATGCATAAGACAAGGTGTGCAAAATACCTCAAGTACAACGACCTCGTCATCGTATCGGAATCGGCCGGATTCTGAGTTTGAAAGTTACCGGGGCGCCGGGACTGTGTTGGCCCCATCTGATGCGGTCCCCTTACGTAAGGATCCGGGTCGGCGTCATCGGGAAACTTGCGCTTGGGGGCGTACTAGGGCAGCTCCTCCCTAGCGATCCGAGCGAAGTTATCCTGCATAATAAAACACCAGGTCAGAAGAAAGATTTACAAGTTTACCGGAAGACGTGTTTCGGAAATCCCGAGATCTTACTCGCGGCGGAGGATCGTTGCGGCTGTAAGGTTTCCGCCCATATTTCCCGTCGGGCCGCAGGGTGTTCCGGCAGATTTGCTTGGCCTTCAGGATCAAGTCCTTGGGGCTCAGCGAGAAAGTGGTCATCCAGGTTGGATCCCTTTGACCCGACATTTGGCTCATCTTATGAGCACGGCGTTGAAGAGGCAAGACCGGCGCGGAAAGCACCGCACGATATCATCGTGAGGTTGGTCTTCTCCTTGGAGGCTCGATGTAATTGGCGACCCTCTTAGATTCTTTGTGATTCTTGGGATTGTGGAGCCAATTGGTCATGGCCGGAGGTCCGGGCACATATTCTGGAAGGTTAATGAAATCTTCCGGACCTCCGTTCCGGACATAGAAAAAGGACTTCTGCCGGAGTCCGGACAGATTACAGGAAAGCTTGTAGAAGACGCTCCCTTGGCGGGAAGGATGCAGCCCCCACACCGGATGAAGGGCTTGGGCTGCGGAAGACTCGTATCTTGGATAGAATTCTTCCGGAGGTTATAGAAATAAGAAAAATTATCTACAGAAGGAGTGATACCGGCGTATCCCTCCATTAAAGCGGTAAAAGAAGAGAGGTAGAAAATGGAGTTGCCCGGAAGGTGGTGGGGGTTGAGTTAGAAATCGAAAGTCTCGGATAAATTCCGAGACCGGAAGGCTAAGCCGCGCTCAAAATGGGCGGCGAAGACAACATATTCACCTGGCTGGGGCGCGGGTTTTAGCTCTTTGGGGATCCGGCGAACACCTCTTCCGGTATCTTCGGGACCGGTGAGGCCAATCAATTCGGCACAGGTGGACGTCTGAACCATCCAGGCTCCACGCGTATAGGCATCCAGGTCAATGGCGGGAAAATCCACGTCAGCGCCTTCGCCCAGGCCGTCGGCGTGTTCTTCGTCATTACCGGTGAGCTGCTCAGAGCCCCCGGCTTCTTTTTCATGTTGGGCGAGGTCCTCCTCGAGCCCATCATCGAGCTGATCTGGAACCTCCTCTCAGAGGTCTCGGGCTCTCGCTAAACCGGGTGCTAGTGGAGAGATCCGGAACGGACTCTTCGGACGACATTTTCGCTAAGTGTTGGGATGCACTAAAAACAAGTTTCCCGCAAACTATTCCTTCCGAAGATCTACGAGGAAGAAAAACAAGAAGAAAAGGAGGATAAATACTCTACCGCGCTAGTAAAGAACAGCGAAGTAAGGGAATGCAAGATCTGTGAGCCTGACAGGGGGCGGCGGAGACTCGAGGCGACGGAGTCAATGACTCGCCGGAGTTCAGAGAGGAGGTGAATGACATCGGCGAGTGGAGAAGCGGAGGAAGTCGTACTGCTCCTCTGGGCCGGAGACGAAGAGCGCGAGTGCAGTGCTTGATGAAGATCAACGGGCGAGCTCCGGAGGGACTCCGCGCGAGAGTTCGCCGGAAAGCTCGGGCTCAAAGGCGGGCGACGGTGAGAGGAACTCGAAGAGCAACGGGCGCAAGTGCTCAGGAAGTGGGGATGAATGCGAGGTGGGAGACGACGAGGAACCGTCGCCCCTTAAATAACGATTGAGTTCGTGGGCCGGGGAACGGCCAAGCCCGCTCCACTTTCCCTGTGGGCCGCCACGTGGCCTGGAGATACACGCGCGGCAGGCGGAGCGCCACACGGAGGCCACAAGGATCCAGAATGGCAGCGAGGATCCGGTGCGGCGTATTAATTGCGCGCGCGGGAGTCGAAGGGATTTGACCCCTGGCACTGGTGCGCCAGACACAGTGCACATGTCTCTGTCGGGCGCGATTCCGAGATATTCTCAACTTCGCCGAGGAGACTTTAATAACTAAGCTACCGGAAAATGATACTGGGTGGTTTAGTTGAGAACGGTACGATAGTCTAAGTTCAGCAAAGAAGCCGGAATTTTAAATGGAAACCGGCAGGATTAATGCTCTGGCATGGTCCGTCGGATAGAGTCTGGACTATACCACTCGGGGACTAATACCGGGGGTATGGCCCCCGGTAGGCCAAAGGCATGGAAAAGTTGCCATGTTTCTCTTAAGGTACCGGATTAAAGAATAATCCGGATGGTTCAGTTAATTTGGCAAGAGCCAAGTTAAGGCTTACCGGTATCCCTGGAGGGTATACGAGTTCGATAAACAAGAGGTGTAGAATTGCCGGTATGAATTTCAACTGCGTAACTGTCGGCACTCCGGTCAAAGATTCTCCCAAGGACTAGAGGACAAGGATGAGCTAAGCAAAGTAACTTTAATAGCCCTGACGCCAAAGGATCAAGATGACGTAAAAGGTGCCGGAGGATGTCACCGCTCCTGATTAAAGAGTCAAGACTGGAGTCATCCGGACCAAAGAAGCTTTATAAAGTAGATTACATCACACTAGATGCCATTAGGGTTCCTTCCCTTGTAAGCCACCCTCTCCCCTATATAAGGAGAGGGGGCACACCCCTGCGCGGGACGGATCATTAGAAAGAGAAACCCTAGCTGATAGAGCTTGTACTGTTCATCTTCAACCTCTGGCCAAGGCCAAGTTCATCAATAAAGATACCGGTTTCCACCCAAAATCCTTCCCTGTGTTAACCAAACCCTCCCCCGAATCCTCTAGCGCACATTCGGCCCCAACTTAAGCCATCCCATGGCATCTGTCTATTCACCAACAAGAGTTCTTGCTCCATGCTGATCGGGCGACACCACTAACAAGAAGTCGTTTGTTCCGTTGTTGATGATGCGCTTCCGTCGGGATCCTCCAAAGATCGATTCCTGTTGGTTAAGGCAAAGATGCGTCAACCCACATGGTTACCTAATACTAGGAAAAACTCGAGATAAGAGAAGACTCAAAACTACTTTATAGGTAAGATGAGAAGAATACGAGGTAAGGATAAAAATCAGAGCTAATCGGATCTATCCTTGAATTTTCCAAAAATGGAGGTTTTGACACTCTAACTCAACGGCCCAGTTGCTTGAGTTATCCTACGAGGCTGGACCAGCGAGAGTACCATGAGGATTCCGACGAACCCATTTGAAATCCTCATGATATCGATACGAGACGCCCTCCCGACACGACGTGACCGAATAACACACGTGATGCCAGAGGAATTAACGGTAACATTAAAACATGTTTACAATAGAGCCCACAAGAAACATATATTACAATAACGACTCCAATGAGTCAAGATACAAATATACGATACAAAGATCCGAATCATACAGAAGATCAAATACGTCCGAGTACGGACAAGATACAAATTGGACTAAGTGTCCTGAAGATAACCAGTGGCATCCATAACCCTGCCTAGGCCAAGCCGGAGGGTAACCTTGCTAACGTCATCTTCATCGAGCATGTCTTCATAACTGCCAGGTTATGTCCCAAAGCAGCAATAAGTACGGGTTCGTACTTAACAAGACTTCAAGACGTATAAGCATTCGTCAACCAGTCGTCCTTTGTACTTGAGGCACGCAGGGGACTTAGAGGACGCAAGAGGAACGTCATAGGCAATATGGTGGGGTTAAGCGGCAGCGCGCAAGCACTAAAAACCTATAGAGACTCTACAACATTCGTCTATCAGAGAAGGTGAGAGAGCGCATAACTAACAGTTCTATACTCTTCAAACATAACCCAACCGATGCGTTCCCCCCTTTGCAAAGGAAGTACTTGCAAAGGCACTCAACGGTTGACAAGTTTTATTAGGTAACTGTTGTAGTAATGCTAAATTACTACGCAAGTTATTAACAGATTATTAGTAGCAACATAAATGTGTAAGTTGTTCTATGATCGAGTTAAAAAACTCCAAGTCGTCCATAACCACGGACACGGCTTATCGATAAGATGTACACCCTGCAGGGGTTGCTCAAATGTAACCATAAGCATGCTTGAACCTGCTTAATTACGACGGAGTCTCACAACAAGACCGTTCCCAGTTCAACAAGAAAGTCTAGGAGGGCCACCCCACTAAGCTACCCGTGACGAAGTTCGGCCGCATTCCAAAGCGGACTCAAGGTTGCGTAGGCATCTAGGCGGGCACTAACGGCTAGGCACTAGATAAGTCTTCTAGCAATTTGGCAGTACAGTACAGATTATAAACACCTGAAGGCAACAAGAAGTAAATCGTGCATATCGTGCATATGAGCAAATAAAACCAAGGTTGTGGCCCCCTTTTCAACAGACTTGAGAGAAGGTAATGGGTGAGGGGTCCCACTAGTAATCCACACGTATGGGTAGAGCGCTCAATCTCGGAACAGATAACAAGAACTCGGGTCCTATGGGACAATAGCAAGTTAAAATTCCGATGCTTTCGCAAAGGGGCTCATAGATGCCTCTGCTTACAATTTTAGTTGTTAACATTAAGTAAAGCATGAGTATCTCCAACAAATATATCCATAAACCATGTGTCATGATGCCCCAATAGATAACCCGATAAGATAACGATAACGGTAACGAGAAATAAACGGCACTACCATGCACTACGACTCGCAAGGCAGACCCGATAACCAAACAACAGTTGTAGGAGGATGGTGGAGGCAATATGAGCTGCTTGAGGTAACAAGTGGATAGGACACGTGACAAGAACGCAACTCAAGGCTATCATAAGAGATAAAGCAAAATAAAATAGGTGAGCGACTCCTGCAAAGACATGTGTTTAGGAAATTCTTGCCTGTTAAAGATTGTCGAGGAACATCCGGAGGACTTGTCGTATCTCACATCACCACTCGTGATCCTATCCGGGAAGAATCAAATGCTGGAACACACAATGTATGCAAGTCTTACTACTACAGATAAAGAGTCGGCATGCTCAAGTTGATATGCATGACATGGCAGTGACGATGCGATGCAACTTATCCATTTTAATCGGAGTCAAAACCCCGGACAAACAAATTAGGGTTGGAGTTGCATTTCTACCGACAAAGTTAAGTGTTGATTAGTATGGCATAAGCATGGCATGGGTGCTCTATGCAAATTTAAATGGAACCGGGATAAGATAACGATCCCGCACAATTCCATATTTAATATTAGGTGATTCGCTATTTATCCGAACCCACAAGATATGCGATGCGATGCAACATGTATGATTGATGCAACAAGTTAGATGCACATTTATAAAATATAGGGTTGTTTTAGGGTTGTGGTCTCACGTCGCACATCCGAGAAAGATCAGCGGAAAGAGGTGAAGTGGCGGAGGTAGCCGATGTCTTTGGGTTCAAGGAGGAAGAAGGTGCCTTCGGGTCCAGACTCAACGGTCTTCGGATCCAGGAAGAAGAACATGAGGTTCCATGATGGAGGTCTTGATCTTCGGATCTGCGAGGAGAACTTGGGGTTCTGACTTCAACTGTTGGCGAAGAAGTTGAATCCGCCCCGGTGTCTTTGAGTGGCCCCATGTTTGTTCTTCGGAAGGATCCGCATCGGTTGACCTTGTCGATGTTACCGTCACAATTATCATAGCGAAGGCGTGCACAACAGAGAAGAATATTGATCGGCAGTCACTATGCGCGACCAAAACAGAAGAGCCGGGTGGCCTGGCCACATGATACTGGCCAGCGCGCGCGAGGACAGCGCTTGCTCCTAAACTATTGTGGAGTTGGCATTCAAGGAAGACGATCTGCAGGCAGCGCAGAACTTGGCGGCTCCAGAGTCGCGTTGAGAAGGGCGCTGGTGGCGAGGTGACCTTGAGCAACATCACAGGATGTAGAGGAGGTCGAAGTTCGGTGGAGAGCGGACTGCAGCGCTGCACGATGAGGGTTCACGGAAAGAGCTCGACGACGCGATGTAAAACGCGCAGGTGCTCAAGGCAGGGACCGACGGGCGCGCGGTACAAGGTCAGAGACGCAGCGGACAATGGCGATGTGGTCCTTGGCGACACCGGAAAGAGGAGGCAGGGGCGCGGGCGTCTAGGAGGAGGGCGCCACGCGCGAGGTGGAGGCAGAGCTGTGGCGCGGGAAGGCGCTGGACAGTGGGGCACGGCGGGGCCAGCAGCGCGGCCACCGGAGAAGGAGGGGGCACGCGACCGAGCAGAGTGAGTGCGCGCGACTGCTCGGGATGGAGAGAGGTGGCGAGGCGACGGGGACGGGTCGCGGGAGCGAGCGACTCAGGGTCGTGCTGTGTGCGGGGAGGCCAGAAAGATGGGGAAGAGTGGTGGTGGGTGGGAGGACCTCAACGCGAAAATGAAAAGGACAAGGAGTTTTCCTAAAAAGAGGGGGCCAGCGGAGGAGGGCGTGGAGTGCAAAAACTCCAGGGAACCCTAGGGTTCTCTCCACCGGGGTGGTCAGGTGGGCCGGGATGGTGTTGGGCTAAGCAAGGAAAAGAAAGGGGAGAGGGAATTGGACCAGGGAGAGAAGGGCCGCGGCTAGGCTGGTTTTGGGGCGCCGGTTGGGCCTTGGTGGCCTGGCCAGTTGGGGAAGGTTCTCTCCTTTTTTTTATTTTAAAACTGTCTCCTTTTTATTTGTTTCCTGTTTAATTTGAAACCATTTTAAAATAGTTTTTGGTACCAGAAAAATACTATAAAAATATAGATTTAGTTTTGGGATGACAAGGAGAGGATAATTTTGGCAACAAAAATAAAGTCTAATAAAATAATTAAGAGTTCAAAAATATGCATGATGACATGATAACTTGGAACGACACGGAAAAACACGCAACAGAGAAAAACTAATATATGTGATTTTTCCGGGACGTTACATCCATCGACTTCACCGCCATCTTCATCGTTTTTGCTTACTCCCATGATGAGGAGGGAGTAGTTCTCCCCCGAGGCTGAGGGCTTTACCTTTAGCTATGTGGTCTATCTCTCCCATGGTATGATCTTTATGTGATCATGAGCTTTGTAATCTAGTTAAATAAGTCGATGTTATTCTTCATCTATTATGCTACTCAAGTGGTTTTACTATGTGATCTCCGGAGACACCTTGTCCCATGGTGTGAAGGTGACAGTGTGCATACCGTGTGTGTCTCTTAGGCTTAATTTTACAGAAATACTTATAAATTGTGGTGTTTTGTTAGTAATATCTTTGTATGCTCATAGTGACAGCGCGGGCCATCCCTAGATTTGGAACGCGATCATTAAGGAGTGCTTTTATAGCCCTACGCGGTGAATTTGTGTTCGTTATCCAACCGGAGAATGGTTCAGATTAGCATAGTGAAGAGATGATATTTATGTATTCAATTATGTAATCATTGTTGAGAGTGTCCACTAGTGAAAGTATGATCCCTAGGCCTTGTTTCCAAGCTTTGGAACACCATTTACAACCAGTTCTGCTACATGTTTGCTTGCTGCCATTTTAATTTCAGATTGCAATTACCACTCAAAATCATCCATATTACTTGTATTTCACTATCTATTCGCCGAACTAGTGCATCTATACACCTGACAAGTGTATTGGGTGTGTTGGGGACACAAGAGACTTCTTGTATCGTAATTGCAGGGTTGCTTGAGAGGGATATCTTTGACCTCTATCTCCCTGAGTTCGATAAACCTTGGGTAATTCACTTAAGGGAAATTTGCTGCTGTTCTACAAACCTCTGCACTTGGAGGCCCAACACTGTCCCCAAGGAATTAAACATGAAACAAATAAAAAGGAGACACCATCCTGGCACTTAAGGGAAACTTTAAAGCATTATTCACGCATTGCAGTATTAACAATTACAGGAATTCGAACAACGTGTTACCTTACTCCCTTTACCTCTGCCTAGATTTTGTTGTACCAATATAACACTGCAGTGAACAAATGATACAAATAAGAGGTAGAGAATACCTCAAAAAGAAAAAAAAATACATGCCTTTGAATTTTTTTTCGGTTCGGTTGTGCCGACTCCCCAGTGGCCTTGTTGATGCCATGGTATGCAAATTTGTATAATTATGCCAATTGACCTATGTGGTTCGGTGTTGCATCGAACATGTAAAAGGTGTATACACCTGCTGACCTGAAGAAATAATATCATGTGCATAACTTGTGCGCAGTTTATAAATTGGAAGGCTAGTGTGAACAAATTAAGAGAGAGGGGGCAGAGAAGAAACAAAGAAACAATTCGATGTTGAAAATTCAGAATTAGCATGAGTCCTCTTATCTTGACACCTCTTCCACTATGCTTCTTGTTTCTGCAGGCAAGCATCCATATGAAGACAACATGTCAGGCATATTAGCACTGCTTAAGTTTGCAATCAGAACAACACCGGACAATAGAAAGAACAAACAGGGTAGTTCATATGGGACTCCTCACCACAGGTGCGCTTCGAACGCGGTCCGAAGGGGCATGTACTGGAGGCGTCAAGGCCAGCCTTATGGCCTGGGTCGATGCCTCGACGGTCACACCAGCCCAATAGGTGTTGACCAGAGACCTCGAGCGCGAGAAGCTCTCCGGCCGGGCGCGCACCGGAAGGTCCAGAGCTGACCACACGGGAGTTCCTTTATATATGGTGTAAGAAATTAAATGTCACCGTCATTTTACTAAATGCAAATATATTTTAGTCACATGATTCCTAACAAAATTCATGATAATACATATTCTCACCCTAACATTTCTGCCTTCAAACCTTCAATAAATCTTTAGACCTGGATACTAATTACTCATATAGAAAATAAATAATTAGTCGTATAGAAAATTCATAATTCATCAATTGGTGCAAATATATAATTGTATACCACCACTGACCCAACGTGAAGGTTTTAGTACTTACTCCTAATTAGCATCTGCGTATAAGCAGAAAACTGAAGTGTACAATATCTATCAGACTATAAGTACGAATTTAGTTTCCTGAATTCATCAATTGGTGCATATATATAATTAAACCTTGAACTCATAGAGGGTGTCCAGATTAAACCCTGAACTCCCGATCCCGGAAATTGTTACCCTCAACTCATGCTTCCCGGTCGATACTAGCCCGCCCCTCTTTTCTCAACGGGTTTGCTGACGTGGCAATGATAAAACACCGGGATTTTGATTAATTTTTGAATCAACAATTTTTGCGGTCAACATGATGCGAAACACCAGCTCACCGCACCGGCGACACTGCTCATCCTGATGGGATGCCCAGAGCGGGGCATGCCCAGTGCGGACATAGTATGCACGAGACGGGGGCGCCGCCTCATCAGCCCCTACGCTGGACAGAGCTACAGAGGATGCTGCCGCTACTGCTTGGGATGCAAGCGCCGCCGCCGCTACAGATGGGAGGCAAAGCCGAGGCTGGCAGGAACATTGGCGCCACCTCAACTGCCGCTGCGAGGGGCAGAGGACGGAGCTGCCGCTACAATTTGGTAGGGACTAGGGATCGCCGTCGCCAAACGGGATGGAAGTGCGGGATGGCGGCGTCGTCCCAGATGCCGCTTTTGCTACTGATCGAGATGGGAAGCGCACGACCACTGCTTGGGAGAGGAGCGCCGGACTCCACGCGGCTGCTCAGATCGAGGTCGCCGCCACTGCTCGGGAGACAGGAGCGCCGCCACCCGCCAGTCCTCGGGAAAGAGATCGTCGCCGCCGCTGCTCAGTACGGATGTGTGTGGCTGCCACTCTGGCTTCTCCCGCACACCTTCTTGCCTCTGGACAAGCACCACCGTCGCTCGAAATGGGCGCGAGCGCCAACAGCTCCAGCTCCTCCCGTGTAGCCGCCTTGGCGTCTGCAGCACCGCTAGTCCGCTACTGCTCGGGATGGGAGGCGTTGCCTCTCGCAGGGAATCCTACGTTGGCGGCGTTGTCACTGCCCTTGTCGTGCTAAGCCAACCAGATCAATGGAGGGGAGCGGCAGTGGGGCTTGCATCTTCCCGTACTCATCTTTGACCTGGTAGTTGGATTCGGTTAGCCAGAGGGGGGCCACACAGGCCCCAGATGATAGGCCGGCGCGGCCCAGGCCCTGGCCGCGCGGCCCTATGGTGTCGTCGCCTCGTTGACCTTCCGACTCCGCCTCTTCGCCTATATAAAGCCCCTGCGTCGAAAACCCTTACGGAATAAGCCACGATACGCAAAACCTTCCAGAGCCGCCGCCATCGCGAAGCCAAGATCTGGGGGACAGGAGTCTGTTACGGCACCCCCGGAGCGGGGAAGTGCCCCGGAAGGCTTCTCCATCGACACCGCTGCCATCTCCACCGCCATCTTCATCACCGCTGCTGCTCCCATGAGGAGGGAGTAGTTCTCCATCGAGGCTCGGGGGTGTCCGGTAGCTATGTGGTTCATCTCTCTCCTATGTACTTCAATACAATAATCTCATGAGCTGCCTTACATGATTGAGATTCATATGATGATGCTTGTAATCTAGATGTCATTATGCTAGTCAAGTGAGTTTTACTTATGTGATCTCCGGAGACTCCTTGTCCCACGTGTGTAAAGGTGACAGTGTGTGCACCGTGTGGGTCTCTTAGGCTATATTTCACATAATACTTATTCACTGTTATGAATGGCGTAGTGAAGTGATTATTTATATCTCTTTATGATTGCAATGTGTTTTGTATCACAATTTATCTATGTGCTACTCTAGTGATGTTATTAAAGTAGTTTTATTCCTCCTGCACGATGTAATGGTGACAGTGTGTGCATCCGTGTTAGTACTTGGCGTAGGCTATGATTATGATCTCTTGTAGATTATGAAGTTAACTATTGCTATGATGGTATTGATGTGATCTATTCCTCCTACATGGCGTGAAGGTGACAGTGTGCATGCTAAGTTAGTACTTGGTTTAGTCGTGTCGATCTTTCATGCACTCTAAGGTTATTTAAATATGAACATTGAATTGTGGAGCTTGTTAACTCCGGCATTGAGGGTTCGTGTAATCCTACGCAATGTGTTCATCATCCAACAAGAGAGTGTAGAGTATGCATTTATCTATTCTGTTATGTGATCAAAGTTGAGAGTGTCCACTAGTGAAAGTCTATTCCCTAGGCCTTGTTCCTAAATACTGCTATCGCTGCTTGTTTACTGTTTTACTGCGTTACTACTGCTGCGTTACTACTGCTTGTTTACTTCCTACAATATTACTACCATCAACTGCACGCCAGCAAGCTATTTTCTGGCGCCATACTACTGCTCATATTCATTCATACCACTTGTATTTCACTATCTCTTCGCCGAACTAGTGCACCTATTAGGTGTGTTGGGGACACAAGAGACTTGCTTTGTGGTTGCGGGGTTGCATGAGAGGGATATCTTTGACCTCTTCCTCCCTGAGTTCGATAAACCTTGGGTAATCCACTTAAGGGAAACTTGCTGCTGTTCTACAAACCTCTGCTCTTGGAGGCCCAACACTGTCTACAAGAATAGAAGCACCCGTAGACATCAAGCTATTTTCTGGCGCCGTTGCCGGGGAGGAAAGGTAAAAGGTACTCACACTCCGGATCTCGGCTACTAAGCTATTTTCCGGCGCCGTTGTAAGTACTCGAAGCTATTTCCTTTAGACTCTGCAATTGCGACATTTGGTTTCTTGTTTACACTAGTTAGGCATAATGGACAACAATGAGCTTCTTATTCTATTTCCTGATTTAAGACATGGATGGTTTGATGCGAAAATTAAAAAACCCATGGAACATATTAATATGAATGCTTTGAACACTATTGTTGCTAATGCTATGGAAAATTCTAAGCTTGGGGAAGCTGGCTTTGATGAGCATGATATTTTTAGTCCCCCAAGCATTGAGGAGAAAATTTACTTTGATGATACTATGCCTCCTATATTTGATGATGAGAATAATAATGATAGCTACTTCGTTGAATTTGTTCCCACTACAACTAATAAAATTGATTATGCTTATGTTGGGAGTAGTAATTATTTTATGCATGAGACTCATGATAAGAATGCTTTATGTGATAGTTATATTGTTGAGTTTGCTCATGATGCTACTGAAAGTTATTATGAGAGAGGAAAATATGGTTGTAGAAATTTTCATGTTACTAAAATGCCTCTCTATGTGCTGAAATTTTTGAAGCTACACTTGTTTTATCTTCCTATGCTTGTTACTTTGCTCTTCATGAACTTGTTTATTTACAAGATTCCTATGCATAGGAAGCATGTTAGACTTAAATGTGTTTTGAATTTTCCTCTTGATGCTCTCTTTTGCTTCACCTCTTATTTCTTACGAGTGCATCATTAAAACTGCTGAGCCCATCTTAATGGCTATAAAGAAAGAACTTCTTGGGAGATAACCCATGTGTTATTTTGCTACAGTACTTTGTTTTATATTTGTGTTTTGGAAGTTGTTTACTACTGTAGCAACCTCTCCTTATCTTAGTTTTGTGTTTTGTTGTGCCAAGTGAAGCCTCTAATAGAAGGTTGATACTAGATTTGGATTTCTGCGCAGAAACAGATTTCTATCTGTCACGAATCTGGGCATATTTCTCTGTAGGAAACTCAGAAAAATCTGCCAATTTACATGAGTGATCCGCAGATATGTACGCAACTTTCATTAGTTTTGAGTTTTCCGTTTGAGCAAGTCTGGTGCCATTTTAAAATTCGTCTTTACGGACTGTTCTGTTTTTGACAGATTCTGCCTTTTATTTCGCATTGCCGCTTTTGTTAAGTTGAATGAGTTTCTTTGTTACATTAACTTTCAGAAGTTTTGTGCAATGTCCAGAAGTGTTAAGAATGATTGTGTCACCTCTGAACATGTGAATTTTTGATTATGCACTAACCCTCTAATGAGTTTGCTCGAAGTTTGGTGTGGCAGAAGTTTTCAAGGGTCAATAGAAGAGGGTGATATAATGTGATCGAGAAGAGTGAAAGGTCTAAGCTTGGGGATGCCCCGGTGGTTCATCCCTGCATATTTCAAGAAGACTCAAGCATCTAAGCTTGGGGATGCCCAAGGCATCCCCTTCTTCATCGACAACTTATCAGGTTTCTTCTAGTGAAACTATATTTTTATTCGGTCACATCTTATGTACTTTACTTGGAGCGTCTGTGTGCTTTTATTTTTGTTTTGTTATCTTAGTTCTCTGAATAAGTTCATCCTTGTGTTGGAGAGAGACACGCTCCGCTGGTTCGTATGAACACATGTGTTCTTAGCTCATAATATTCATGGCGAAGTTTCCTCTTCGTTAAATTGTTATATGGTTGGAATTGGAAAATGCTACATGTATTAATTCTAAAATGTCTTGGATAATGTGATACTTGGCAATTGTTGTGCTCATGTTTAAGCTCTTGCATCATATGCTTTGCACCCATTAATGAAGAAATACATAGAGCTTGCTAAAATTTGGTTTGCATATTTGGTCTCTCTAAGGTCTAGATAATATCTAGTATTGAGTTTTGAACAACAAGGAAGACGGTGTAGAGTCTTATAATGTTTACAATATGTCTTTTATGTGAGTTTTGCTGCACCGTTTCATCCTTGAGTTTGCTTCAAATAACCTTGCTAGCCTAAACCTTGTATCGAGAGGGAATACTTCTCATGCATCCAAAATCCTTGAGCCAACTACTATGCCATTTGTGTCCACCATACCTACCTACTACATGGTATTTCTCCGCCATTCCAAAGTAAATTGCTTGAGTGCTACCTTTAAAATTCCATCATTCACCTTTGCAATATATAGCTCATGGGACAAAATAGCCTTAAAAACTATCGTAGTATTGAATATGTACTTATGCACTTTATCTCTTATTAAGTTGCTTGTTGTGCGATAACCATGCTTGGGAACGCCATCAACTATTCTTTGTTGAATATCATGTGAGTTGCTATGCATGTCCGTCTTGTCTGAAGGATCTATCACCTTAATGATTTGAGCATGCATATTGTTAGAGAAGAACATTGGGCCGCTAACTAAAGCCATGAATCATGGTGGAAGTTTCAGTTTGGACATATATCCTCAATCTCATATGAGAATAATAATTTTGCTACATGCTTATGCATTAAAGAGGAGTCCATTATCTGTTGTCCATGTTGTCCGGTATGGATGTCTAAGTTGAGAATAATCAAAAGCGAGAAATCCAAAATGCGAGCTTTCTCCTTAGACCTTTGTACAGGGAGGTACCCCTTTGTGACACTTGGTTGAAACATGGCATTGCGAAGATCCGGTAGTCCAAGCTAAGTAGGACAAGGTGCGGGCACTATTAGTACACTATGCATGAGGCTTGCAACTTGTAAGATATAATTTACATAACTCATATGCTTTATTACTACCGTTGACAAAATTGTTTCATGTTTTCAAAATAAAAGCTCTAGCACAAATATAGCAATCGATGCTTTCCTCTTTGAAGGACCATTCTTTTACTTTTATTGTTGAGTCAGTTTACCTATCTCCCTCCACCTTAAGAAGCAAACACTTGTGTGAACTGTGCATTGATTCCTACATACTTGCATATTGCACTTATTATATTACTTTGCATTGACAACTATCCATGAGATATACATGTTACAAGTTGAAAGCAACCGCTGAAACTTAATCTTCCTTTGTGTTGCTTCAATACCTCTACTTTGAATTATTGCTTTATGAGCTAACTCTTATGCAAGACTTATTGATGCTTGTCTTGAAAGTATTATTCATGAAAAGTCTTTGTCATATGATTCATTTGTTTACTCATGTCATTTACCATTGTTTTGATTGCTGCATTCATTACATGTGTTTACAATAGTATGATCAAGATTATGATGGCATGTCACTTCAGAAATTATCTTTGTTATCGTTTACCTGCTCGGGACGAGCAGAACTAGGGGATGCGTACGTCTCCAACGTATCGATAATTTCTTATGTTCCATGCTACATTATTGATGATATCTACATGTTTTATGCACACTTTATGTCATATTCGTGCATTTTTCGGAACTAACCTATTAACAAGATGCGAAGTGCCATGTTTATGTTTTTGGTTTCAGAAATCCTAGTAACGAAATATTCTCGGAATTGGACGAAATCAACGCCCAGGTTCCTATTTTGCCCGGAAGCATCCAGAACACCCGAGAGTCGCCAGAGGGGGGCCACACAGGCCCCAGATGATAGGCCGGCGCGGCCCAGGCCCTGGCCGCGCGGCCCTATGGTGTCGTCGCCTCGTTGACCTTCCGACTCCGCCTCTTCGCCTATATAAAGCCCCTGCGGAAACCCTTACGAATAAGCCACGATACGCAAAACCTTCCGAGCCGCCGCCATCGCGAAGCCAAGATCGGGGACAGAGTCTCGTTGGCACCCGGGAGCGGGGAAGTGCCCGGAAGGCTTCTCCATCGACACCGCTGCCATCTCCCCGCCATCTTCATCACCGCTGCTCCCATGAGGAGGGAGTAGTTCTCCATCGAGGCTCGGGGCTGTACCGGTAGCTATGTGGTTCATCTCTCTCCTATGTACTTCAATACAATAATCTCATGAGCTGCCTTACATGATTGAGATTCATATGATGATGCTTGTAATCTAGATGTCATTATGCTAGTCAAGTGAGTTTTACTTATGTGATCTCTGGAGACTCCTTGTCCCACGTGTGTAAAGGTGACAGTGTGTGCACCGTGTGGGTCTCTTAGGCTATATTTCACAGAATACTTATTCACTGTTATGAATGGCGTAGTGAAGTGCTTATTTATATCTCTTTATGATTGCAATGTGTTTTGTATCACAATTTATCTATGTGCTACTCTAGTGATGTTATTAAAGTAGTTTTATTCCTCCTGCACGATGTAATGGTGACAGTGTGTGCATCCGTGTTAGTACTTGGCGTAGGCTATGATTATGATCTCTTGTAGATTATGAAGTTAACTATTGCTATGATGGTATTGATGTGATCTATTCCTCCTACATGGCGTGAAGGTGACAGTGTGCATGCTAAGTTAGTACTTGGTTTAGTCGTGTCGATCTTTCATGCACTCTAAGGTTATTTAAATATGAACATTGAATTGTGGAGCTTGTTAACTCCGGCATTGAGGGTTCGTGTAATCCTACGCAATGTGTTCATCATCCAACAAGAGAGTGTAGAGTATGCATTTATCTATTCTGTTATGTGATCAAAGTTGAGAGTGTCCACTAGTGAAAGTCTATTCCCTAGGCCTTGTTCCTAAATACTGCTATCGCTGCGTTTCTTGTTTTACTGGTTACTCTGCTGCGTTACTACTGCTTGTTTACTTCCTACAATATTACTACCATCAACTGCACGCCAGCAAGCTATTTTCTGGCGCCGTACTACTGCTCATATTCATTCATACCACTTGTATTTCACTATCTCTTCGCCGAACTAGTGCACCTATTAGGTGTGTTGGGGACACAAGAGACTTCTTGCTTTGTGGTTGCAGGGTTGCATGGAGGGATATCTTTGACCTCTTCCTCCCCGAGTTCGATAAACCTTGGGTAATCCACTTAAGGGAAACTTGCTGTTGTTCTACAAACCTCTGCTCTTGGAGGCCCAACACTGTCTACAAGAATAGAAGCACCCGTAGACATCAAGCTATTTTCTCGCGTTCCGGGGAGGAAAGGTAAAAGGTACTCACACTCCGGATCTCGGCTACTAAGCTATTTTCGGCGCCATTGTAAGTACTCGAAGCTATTTCCTTTAGACTCTGCAATTGCGACATTTGGTTTCTTGTTTACACTAGTTAGGCATAATGGACAACAATGAGCTTCTTATTCTATTTCCTGATTTAAGACATGGATGGTTTGATGCGAAAATTAAAAAACCCATGGAACATATTAATATGAATGCTTTGAACACTATTGTTGCTAATGCTATGGAAAATTCTAAGCTTGGGGAAGCTGGCTTTGATGAGCATGATATTTTTAGTCCCCCAAGCATTGAGGAGAAAATTTACTTTGATGATACTATGCCTCCTATATTTGATGATGAGAATAATAATGATAGCTACTTTGTTGAATTTGCTCCCACTACAACTAATAAAATTGATTATGCTTATGTTGGGAGTAGTAATTATTTTATGCATGAGACTCATGATAAGAATGCTTTATGTGATAGTTATATTGTTGAGTTTGCTCATGATGCTACTGAAAGTTATTATGAGAGAGGAAAATATGGTTGTAGAAATTTTGTTACTAAAATGCCTCTCTATGTGCTGAAATCTTCTTACTGGTTCCTGCAAATTGTGAGTGCATTCTTGTGCATTAATGAGTCTCTCTTTATAATCAATGATATAAGGATTATTGCTGTAACTTTCTATGCAAAAATTAAGGATGGAAGAGACATAATCTTTAAGGTTCTTACAAGCAACACAAGTTTCATAATTTTTAGACATGAAGGATTCTATTTCAGAAGCTCCCATAAATAAGACAAATTGTTCTACCTCTTCGAACCCAAAATGAATATAGTTATTCCAATTATAGTTCTTAATTAAAACTTCCTCACTAAAGCCACATTGAAATTTAAGATGTTTAGTATTCTGTTTAGAGCAACGTTTATATCATGGCGTTTAAGCAAGATTTTAGCAATTGTATTCAATTTTTCTATCAAAGCACTTATGACTTTACCCGTTCTTGATTCTCTATAATTGTTATATAATTCTATAAGCTCCAAATAGGTTGTGGGTTCTCCCATAACAACAGTTTTTTTTTTTACGTTTTTCAAATTTTTATGGAATTTTGGGTATATGAGAAAAATAAAACAAGACAAAAAGAAACTAAGCAAAAGTAAACTAGGCAAAATAATACTAGACAGAAATAAACTAAGCACAAATAAACTAGACAGAAATAAACTAGCAAGACAAAATAAAATAAAAGCAGAGAGAGAGGTAGAGTGTACTCCCCAGGTGAACTTATGAGTAGAGCTATGATACGTCTCCAACGTATCGATAATTTCTTATGTTCCATGCTACATTATTGATGATATCTACATGTTTTATGCACACTTTATGTCATATTCGTGCATTTTCTGGAACTAACCTATTAACAAGATGCGAAGTGCCAGTTCCTGTTTTGCTGTTTTTGGTTTCAGAAATCCTAGTAACGAAATATTCTCGGAATTGGACGAAATCAACGCCCAGGTTCCTATTTTGTCGGAAGCATCCGAACACCCGAGAGTCGCCGGAGGGGGCCACACAGGGCCCAGATGATAGGCCGGCGCGGCCCAGGCCCGGCCGCGCGGCCCTATGGTGTCGTCGCCTCGTTGACCTTCCGACTCCGCCTCTTCGCCTATATAAAGCCCCTGCGTCGAAAACCCTTACGAATAAGCCACGATACGCAAAACCTTCCAGAGCCGCCGCCATCGCGAAGCCAAGATCTGGGGGACAGGAGTCTCTGTTCCGGCACCCTGCCGGACGCGGGGAAGTGCCCCGGAAGGCTTCTCCATCGACACCGCTGCCATCTCCACCGCCATCTTCATCACCATTGCTGCTCCCATGATGAGGGAGTAGTTCTCCATCGAGGCTCGGGGCTGTACCGGTAGCTATGTGGTTCATCTCTCTCCTATGTACTTCAATACAATAATCTCATGAGCTGCCTTACATGATTGAGATTCATATGATGATGCTTGTAATCTAGATGTCATTATGCTAGTCAAGTGAGTTTTACTTATGTGATCTCCGGAGACTCCTTGTCCCACGTGTGTAAAGGTGACAGTGTGTGCACCGTGTGGGTCTCTTAGGCTATATTTCACAGAATACTTATTCACTGTTATGAATGGCGTAGTGAAGTGCTTATTTATATCTCTTTATGATTGCAATGTGTTTTGTATCACAATTTATCTATGTGCTACTCTAGTGATGTTATTAAAGTAGTTTTATTCCTCCTGCACGATGTAATGGTGACAGTGTGTGCATCCGTGTTAGTACTTGGCGTAGGCTATGATTATGATCTCTTGTAGATTATGAAGT
This sequence comes from Lolium multiflorum, assembly GCA_030979885.1. NCBI lineage: Eukaryota > Viridiplantae > Streptophyta > Magnoliopsida > Poales > Poaceae > Lolium > Lolium multiflorum. The sequence continues at coordinate 93,877,970 of CM061752.1, read as the reverse complement.
TAACTATTGCTATGATGGTATTGATGTGATCTATTCCTCCTACATGGCGTGAAGGTGACAGTGTGCATGCTAAGTTAGTACTTGGTTTAGTCGTGTCGATCTTTCATGCACTCTAAGGTTATTTAAATATGAACATTGAATTGTGGAGCTTGTTAACTCCGGCATTGAGGGTTCGTGTAATCCTACGCAATGTGTTCATCATCCAACAAGAGAGTGTAGAGTATGCATTTATCTATTCTGTTATGTGATCAAAGTTGAGAGTGTCCACTAGTGAAAGTCTATTCCCTAGGCCTTGTTCCTAAATACTGCTACTGCTTGTTTCTGTTTTTTGCGTTACTCGCTGCGTTACTACTGCTTGTTTACTTCCTACAATATTACTACCATCAACTGCACGCCAGCAAGCTATTTTCTGGCGCCGTACTACTGCTCATATTCATTCATACCACTTGTATTTCACTATCTCTTCGCCGAACTAGTGCACCTATTAGGTGTGTTGGGGACACAAGAGACTTCTTGCTTTGTGGTTGCAGGGTTGCATGAGAGGGATATCTTTGACCTCTTCCTCCCTGAGTTCGATAAACCTTGGGTAATCCACTTAAGGGAAACTTGATGCTGTTCTACAAACCTCTGCTCTTGGAGGCCCAACACTGTCTACAAGAATAGAAGCACCCGTAGACATCAAGCTATGCCTCCCCGGCAACGGCGCCAGAAAATAGTCTTGATAACCCACAAGTATAGGGGATCGCAACAGTCTTCGAGGGAAGTAAAACCCAAATTTATTGATTCGACACAAGGGGAGGTAAAGAATACTTATAAGTCTTAACAACTGAGTTGTCAATTCAGCTGCACCTGGAAAAGCACTAGTAACAAGGGTGATGTGAAAGCAGCAGTAATATGAGAGCAATAGTAACAGTAACACAACAACAGTAACAGTAACACAAAGGCAATGGCACCAGAAAATAGTTAATACTACTTCCAATGACATAAAGAATGAGTATATGATGATGAGAGATGGACCGGGGTTCCCAGCTATCTACACTAGTGGTAACTCTCCAATAACAAGTGTTGGGTGAACAAATTACAGTTGGGCAATTGATAGGATTGAAATAGCATTAAGACAGAACATCAAGTCTATTAATCATGTAGGCATGTTTTCCATATATAGTCATACGTGCTCGCAATGAGAAACTTGCATAACATCTTTTGTCCTACCAGCCGGTGGCAGCCGGGCCTCAAGGGAAACTACTGGTAATTAAGGTACTCCTTTTAATAGAGCACCGAGCAAAGCATTAACACTTGGTGAAAACATGTGATCCTCATATCTAAGCCTTCCCCTCTAGTTATCCCAGTTGCTGTCACTCTGGGGCCTCGGGTTCCGGACATAGACACGTGCAAACAACTTGTAGATACAATCTAAGCAATAATTATAGAGCTTAAAGCTAAGATCATACTACTCGGGCCCTAGTGACAAGCATTAAACACAACAAGATTGCAGCAACAATAACTTCACAAACTTTATAGATAGACTGATCATAATGTAACAATTCATCGGATCCTAACAAACACAACACCGATTACATCAGATGGATCTCAATCATGTAAGGCAGCTCATGAGATCATTGTATTGAAGTACATGGGAGAGAGAATACCAACTAGCTACAGCTAGAACCCGTAGTCCATGGGGAACTACTCACGGAGCATGATGGAGGCGGTGGCGTTGATGGAGATGGCCGGGGCACTTCCCCGTCCCGGCGGCGTGCCAGAACAGAGATTCTGTCCCCCGAAACGGAGTTTCGCGATGGCGGCTGATGGCGTGTAACTCACACGTTCGTTGGGAACCCCAAGAGGAAGGTATGATGCGCACAGCAGCAAGTTTTTCCTCAGAAAGAAACCAAGGTTTATCGAACCAGGAGGAGCCAAGAAGCACGTTGAAGGTTGATGGTGGCGAAATGTGATGCGGCGCAACACCAGGGATTCCGGCGCCAACGTGGAACCTGCAACACAACCAAAGTACTTTGCCCCAACGAAACAGCGAGGTTGTCAATCTCACCGGCTTGCTGTAACAAAGGATTAACCGTATTGTGTGGAAGATGATTGTTTGCGAAAAAAACAAGTAAAGATTGTATGCGATGTAAAGAATAGGACCGGGGTCCACAGTTCACTAGAGGTGTCTCTCCATAAGATAAAAGCATGTTGGGTGAACAAATTACAGTCGGGCAATTGACAAATAGAAAAGGGCATAACAATGCATATACATGATATGATAAATATAGTGAGATTTAATCCGGGCATTACGACAAAGTACATAGACCGCCATCCAACTGCATCTATGCCTAAAAAGTCCACCTTCAGGTTATCATCCGAACCCCATTCAGTATTAAGTTGCAAAGCAACAGACAATTGCATTAAGTATGGTGCGTAATGTAATCGACAACTACATCCTTAGACATAGAATCAATGTTTTATCCCTAGTGGCAACAGCACATCACAACCTTAGAACTTTCTGTCACTGTCCCAGGTATCAATGAAGGCATGAACCCACTATCGAGCATAAATACTCCCTCTTGGAGTTAAGAGTAAAAACTTGGCCAGAGCCTCTACTAATAACGGAGAGCATGCAAGATCATAAACAACACATAACCAATAGATTGATAATCAACATAACATAGGATTCTCCATTCATCGGATCCCGACAAACACAACATATAGAATTACAGATAGATGATCTTGATCATGTTAGGCAGCTCACAAGATCCAACAATGAAGCACATGAGGAGAAGACGACCATCTAGCTACTGCTATGGACCCATAGTCCAGGGTGAACTACTCACTCATCACTCCGGGCGATCATGGCGATGAAGAGTCCTCCAGGAGATGAATCCCTCTCCGGCGGGTGCCGGTGATCTCCTGAATCCCCGAGATGGGATTCGCGGCGGCGGCGTCCCGGAAGGTTTTCCGTATCGTGGCTCTCGGTACGGGGGTTTGCGACGGAGGCTTTAAGTAGGCGGAATGGTAGGTCAAGGGGCGGCACGGGGTCCCCACGACGGGCGGCGCGGGCCCAGCCCTGGCCGCTCCCTGGCGTGACGGCGCCGTCGCCCACTTCGTTATCCTTTCGGTCTTGGAAGCTTCGTGCAAAAATAGGACCCTGGGCATTGATTTCGTCCAATTCCGAGAATATTTCGTTACTAGGATTTCTGAAACCAAAAACAACAACAAGCTCTTCGGCATCTTGTTAATAGGTTAGTTCCAGAAAATGCGTAAATACGACATATAATGTGCATAAAACATGTAGATATCATCAATAATGTAGCATGGAACATAAGAAATTATCGATACGTTGGAGACGTATCAGCATCCCCAAGCTTAGTTCTGCTCGTCCCGAGCAGGTAAAACGATAACAAAGATAATTTCTGAAGTGACATGCCATCATAACCTTGATCATACTATTTGTAAACATATGTAATGAATGCAGCGATCAAAACAATGGTAATGACATGAGTAAACAAGTGAATCATAAAGCAAAGACTTTTCATGAATAGTACTTCAAGACAAGCATAAATAAGTCTTGCATAAGAGTTAACTCATAAAGCAATAAATCAAAGTAAAGGTGTTGAAGCAACACAAAGGAAGATTAAGTTTCAGCGGTTGCTTTCAACTTATAACATGTATATCTCATGGATATTGTCAACATAAAGTAATATAATAAGTGCAATATGCAAGTATGTAGGAATCAATGCACAGTTCACACAAGTGTTTGCTTCTTAAGGTGGAGAGAGATAGGTAAACTGACTCAACAATAAAAGTAAAAGAAATGTCCTTCAAAGAGGAAAGCATCGATTGTTGTATTTGTGCTAGAGCTTTTATTTTGAAAACATGAAACAATTTTGTCAACGGTAGTAATAAAGCATATGAGTTATGTAAATTATATCTTACAAGTTGCAAGCCTCATGCATAGTATACTAATAGTGCCCGCACCTTGTCCTACTTAGCTTGGACTACCGGATCATCACAATACACATGTTTCAACCAAGTGTCACAAAGGGGTACCTCCATGCCGCCTGTACAAAGGTCTAAGGAGAAAGCTCGCATTTTGGATTTCTCGCTTTTGATTATTCTCAACTTAGACATCCATACCGGGACAACATGGACAACAGATAATGGACTCCTCTTTAATGCATAAGCATGTAACAATAATTATTATTCTCATATGAGATTGAGGATATATGTCCAAACTGAAACTTCCACCATGATTCATGGCTTTAGTTAGCGGCCCAATGTTCTTCTCTAACAATATGCATGCTCCAATCATTAAGGTGATAGATCCTTCAGACAAGACGGACATGCATAGCAACTCACATGATATTCAACAAAGAATAGTTGATGGCGTTCCCCAGAAGCATGGTTATCGCACAACAAGCAACTTAATAAGAGATAAAGTGCATAAGTACATATTCAATACTACGATAGTTTTTAAGGCTATTTTGTCCCATGAGCTATATATTGCAAAGGTGAATGGAAATTTTAAAGGTAGCACTCAAGCAATTTACTTTGGAATGGCGGAGAAATACCATGTAGTAGGTAGGTATGGTGGACACAAATGGCATAGTAGTTGGCTCAAGGATTTTGGATGCATGAGAAGTATTCCCTCTCGATACAAGGTTTAGGCTAGCAAGGTTATTTGAAGCAAACTCAAGGATGAACCGGTGCAGCAAAGCTCACATAAAAGACATATTGTAAACATTATAAGACTCTACACCGTCTTCCTTGTTGTTCAAAACTCAATACTAGATATTATCTAGACCTTAGAGAGACCAAATATGCAAACCAAATTTTAGCAAGCTCTATGTATTTCTTCATTAATGGGTGCAAAGCATATGATGCAAGAGCTTAAACATGAGCACAACAATTGCCAAGTATCACATTATCCAAAACATTTTAGAATTACTACATGTAGCATTTTCCAATTCCAACCATATAACAATTTAACGAAGAAGAAACTTCGCCTTGAACATTATGAGTAAAGCCTAAGGACATATTTGTCCATATGCAATAGCGGAGCGTGTCTCTCTCCCACAAAGTGAATGCTAGGATCCATTTTATTCAAACAAAAACAAAAACAAAAACAAACCGACGCTCCAAGTAAAGAACACAAGATGTGACCGAATAAAAATATAGTTTCAGGGGGAACCTGATGATGTTGTCGATGAAGAAGGGGATGCCTTGGGCATCCCCAAGCTTAGACGTTCGAGTCTTCTTAGAATATGCAGGGGTGAACCACGGGGGCATCCCCAAGCTTAGAGCTTTCACTCCTCTTGATCATAGTATATCATACTCCTCTCTTGACCCTTGAAAACTTCCTTCACACCAAACTTCAAGCAAACTCATTAGAGGGTTAGTGCACAATTAATAATTCACATGTTCAGAGGTGGCACAATCATTCTTTACACTTCCGGACATTGCATAAAGCTACCGGACATTAATGGATCAAAGAAATTCATCCAACATAGCAAAAGAGGCAATGCGAAATAAAAGGCAGAATCTGTCAAAAACAGAACAGTTAAAGACGAATTTTAAAATGGCACCAGACTTGCTCAAATGGAAAACTCAAATCTAATGAAAGTTGCGTACATATGAGGATCACGATCGTAAATTGGCAGATTTTTTCGAATTTTCTACGGAGACTTAGGCCCAGATTCGTGACAGACAGCAATGCTGTTTCTGCGCAGCGATCCCAAATATAATATCAACTTTAACATAGAAACTTTACTTGGCACAAAAACATGATAAGGAGAGGTTGCTACAGTAGTAAACAACTTCCAAGACTCCAATATAAAACAAAGTACTGTAGTAAAAACATGGGTTGTCTCCCATAAGCGCTTTTCTTTAACGCCTTTCAGCTAGGCGCAGAAAGTCAAAATCAAGTAACATCAAGAGTAGAAGCATCAACATTATTATTTTTCATGCAAACACAACTTGTTGCAGGGGTACTTTAGGTGCTCCATTATCTAAATTTTCTATGGTGGTGCTAGGGGTTTTAGCAATTTTAGGCCTATAGTAATTCTTTTGTTTAGGCACTTTAGAGGCATACATGAATTTTTGCTCTTTACCCACATAAGCTTTCTCATTATACTTGAGAGAAGAAAAGGTTGAACCCAAGGTTCCCATAGCTTTTTCAAGTTTATCAATCCTATTGGTTTGATTATCATGGACAACACAAGTTCCTAGGACACTAATTCTTTCATCAATTCCTCCTAAGGATTTATCAAGTTCATCAGTTTTATCAAATAACATTTCCAATTTAGTTTCAACACTTGAAATTTTTTCTCTATGGTTTCCAATTTTTTCATAACATCTTCAAGAGAGATTTCAATTTTAACTTCATTAACAGGTGGTATTCCAACTAGACTCTCAATGATGCAACTAGCTTCTAAAGCGGGAGTACCTAGGAAATTACCTCCCGAAAGAGTATCAAGAACATACCTATTCCAACTAGATAAACCAACATAAAAGTTCCTAAGAAGGATAGTGGTGGAGTGTTTCTTAATGCACCTTTGATGAGCATTACTAATTCTATACCAAGCATCTTTAAAACTTTCTCCACCTTGTTGCTTAAAAGAACGAACTTCAACTTCAGGATTACTCATTTTAATAATAATAAAGTAACTAAGCAAAGACAAGTGACTAATTTTTTTGTGTTTTTGATATAGGGAGCAAGACAGTAAATAAAGTAAAACTAGCAACTAATTTTTTTGTGTTTTGTTTAGGTGCAGCAAACAAAGTAGTAAATAAAATAAAGCAAGACAAAAACAAAGTAAAGAGATTGAAGTGGAGACTCCCCTTGCAGCGTGTCTTGATCTCCCCGGCAACGGCGCCAGAAAAAGAGCTTGATGGCGTGTAACTCACACGTTCGTTGGGAACCCCAAGAGGAAGGTATGATGCGCACAAGCAAGTTTTCCCTCGAAAGAAACCAAGGTTTATCGAACCAGGAGGAGCCAAGAAGCACGTTGAAGGTTGATGGTGGCGAAATGTGATGCGACGCAACACCAGGGATTCCGGCGCCAACGTGGAACCTGCACAACACAACCAAAGTACTTTGCCCCAACGAAACAGCGAGGTTGTCAATCTAACCGGCTTGCTGTAACAAAGGATTAACCGTATTGTGTGGAAGATGATTGTTTGCGAGAAAACAGTAAAACAAGTATTGCAGTAGATTGTATGCGATGTAAAGAATAGGACCGGGGTCCACAGTTCACTAGAGGTGTCTCTCCCATAAGATAAAAGCATGTTGGGTGAACAAATTACAGTCGGGAAATTGACAAATAGAAAAGGGCATAACAATGCATATACATGATATGATAAATATAGTGAGATTTAATCGGGCATTACGATAAAGTACATAGACCGCCATCCAACTGCATCTATGCCTAAAAAGTCCACCTTCAGTTATCATCCGAACCCTTTCCATTAAGTTGCAAAGCAACAGACAATTGCATTAAGTATGGTGCGTAATGTAATCGACAACTACATCCTTAGACATAGAATCAATGTTTTATCCCTAGTGGCAACAGACATCACAACCTTAGAACTTTCTGTCACTGTCCCAGGTATCAATGAAGGCATGAACCCACTATCGAGCATAAATACTCCCTCTTGGAGTTAAGAGTAAAAACTTGGCCAGAGCCTCTACTAATAACGGAGAGCATGCAAGATCATAAACAACACATAACCAATAGATTGATAATCACCATAACATAGTATTCTCTATTTATCGGATCCCGACAAACACAACATATAGATTACAGATAGATGATCTTGATCATGTTAGGCAGCTCACAAGATCCAACAATGAAGCACATGAGGAGAAGACGACCATCTAGCTACTGCTATGGACCCATAGTCCAGGGGTGAACTACTCACTCATCACTCGGAGGCGATCATGGCGATGAAGAGTCCTCGGAGATGAATCCCCTCTCCGGCAGGTGCCGGAGGTGATCTCCTGAATCCCGAGATGGGATGCGGCGGCGTCTCTGGTAAGGTTTTCCGTATCGTGGCTCTCGGTGCAGGGGGTTTCGCGACGGAGGTAGGCGGAAGGGTAGGTCAAGGGGCGGCACGAGGGCCCCACACGACAGGGTGGCGGGCCCACCTTGGCGCGCGCCACGCGTGACGGCGCCTCGTCGCCCCACTTCGTTATCCTTTCGGTCTTCGGAGCTTCGTGCAAAAATAGGACCACGGGCGTTGATTTCGTCCAATTCCGAGAATATTTCGTTACTAGGATTTCTGAAACCAAAAGCAACAAACAACCGGCTCTTCGGCATCTTGTTAATAGGTTAGTTCCGAAAATAAATACGACATATAATGTGCATAAAACATGTAGATATCATCAATAATGTAGCATGGAACATAAGAAATTATTGATACGTTGGAGACGTATCAGCGGCGACGCCCCTGGAGTCTTTCTGGAGTTTCGTCAATTGGTGTCGAGGTTTTAGGTCGCGAGGGGTCTTATAGGCGAAGAGGCGGCGCAAGGAGGCGCCTGGGGGCCCACCCCATAGGGCGGCGCGCCCCCCCTCCAGGCCGCGCGGCCTATGGTCTGGGGGCCCCAGGCCTCCCCTCCGACTCTCCTTCGGTGTCCTGGTCCGTCTCGGTGAATTATGATGTTTGGTCTTCGTTTCGTCGAATTCCGAGAATATTGCCCGAACAGCCTTTCTGGAACCAAACTGGCACTGTGGCATCTTGTTAATAGGTTAGTTCCGAAAAACGCATAAAAACATTATAAAGTGTGAGCAAAACATGTAGGTATTGTCATAAAACAAGCATGGAACATCAGAAATTATAGATACGTTGGAGACGTATCAGCGAGCTCGGCCATGGCGTTGGCGATCTCCGCCCTGGTCGCCGCGAGGCGCCCTTCCGCGCGCTCTGCCGCCTCCGCCTCCGCGCCTCCGCCGCCGCCTCCAGGTCCAGCTGCTAGGCCTCAACGCCGGCGGCGGCTACCTCCTCCTCCTCCTCCTCCTCCGGGTGGAGTTGGCGGCACATCTGAACGTGCTCCCAACTAATGTGGTCGGCCGTGGATGGATGGTAGCTTGAGGTGTGCCCGTCGCCCCCGCCGGTGTCCACCATATAGAGCCACAGCGGGCGGGAAACGGCGTTGGCGCGCAGGTCGTTTCCCGCGCGCGCGAAACGCCGGCGAAACTTGCCAATGTATTGGGCACGCGCGGGAAGGATCGTCGTCGCGCGGGAACAGTTAATCGCCGGCGGCAGTCCTCGACGGGACGTAAAACGCCATTAGCGAGCTTGACGCTGTCCCCGGTTAAAAAATGCGTCCGCACCGCTGGAGGTACCCCAGACGCAAACGGTCGCCCTAGGCCACATCGCGTCCGCGGGCCGACGCAAACGGACATTTCGGACGTCCGAAATGCGTCGGCCCGCTGGAGATGCCCTAAGGTTTGTTTCAAACTTTACTCATATAATTGCATACCACCACCGACCCAACGTGAAGGTTTACTATACTTACTCCTAATTAGCATATATATAATTACAGGAATTGCAGTAGGAAATTAGCAATAGGATGATGTCAACATGTATCACGACGATATCATGAATATCGACCCAAATGGGTACCGCAGGGGGCTGGAAGGTTATTCACGCATTGCAGTATTAACAATTACAGGAATTCGACAACAAACTTAAAGGTAAGTACGTACATGACCAATATAATGACAAAAGACGATTGATCAGTTCTATTTTATGAAGGTCCATCTATCCCTTAGCTTTGTCTCACAATTTTCCATCGTGTACTCATGGTTGAATTACCACTGTGCTAAACGATCCTATTAACAAAGAATCCACAAAGATCACCACTATGAAAAATGAGGAGTACTTTTTTTTTGTAAAAGGCTAGTGTTGTTGGAGCATTTATTTTTAGTTTTACAGTTGTGAAATCCCAAGAATAGCATAATCATTGTGCTTCTTTAGAGGCGAGGTTAAGCAACTTTTGTTTCTCTGCATTTCCTTGATCCCTATTTTTTTTTCCAAGGATCGGAGGCCTTCTGCAAACCTTAAATTTTAAAGCGCTGGATATTCCTTTTGTCAACAAAAAGCTTTGGATATGCTAACAGTTTTATGAGTAATTTTCAACAAAGTTACACTTGAAGAATGCTCAATGCAAACATACTTAATATGGTACACATATATGAACTTCGCCTCAAATGGGTACTGAACTGATCTGTGAATAATGAAAAAATACCAAGAAGGCACTGCAAATAAACCACAAAGTAACCAAGAGTTTAAACCCAACCTGGGTAATCTGACGATCATCCAATTCAAAACTGTTCTTGGAGACTGATCACACAATGCCTCTACGCGAAAAGTCTCTTTGGCACATGAGCTCCAGTGATCCCAGTATTTAAAAAACATATTTCTGTAATTTTGAAAAATCTGAAATTAAATGCGTACCTATATATAAATATTCTGAAGGTATGCTGTAAATTTCGGATGAAAATATGTTGTATTTTGAGCCATACGAAAAAGATAAATTTCTGACAAAAATCTAAAGTTTCCATCCCTACAAATTTGTTATTTTTCCTGAGCTCAAAATACAAGGAAATTTCTACTAAAAATTCACACGAGTGTTCAGAACATGTGTATGTATTTGTGAAATAAAATTTATGATTTTTGAAAACACATAAATACAAAATATTACAAAAATGAGGAGCACTGGCACCTGAGTGCACCAAATCTGCTCCCTGCCTCTACGCCCTTACCTTTTCCCTGCCAAATCACAGATGAAACACGTGATTATCAGAGAAAAATGAGGCAAAACAATTTACAAAGAGAAAAGAGAAAAAATCAAAGGAAACACGACTAATATATAGAAGCAGATAAACTCAGGTTTGTACTCTGTATTGGAGGACATCCAGTAGTGAGTGTTAAATTCTTGAATGCAGGAGGTACTTAAGGGAAGGATGAGGGGCAAGCAAATGCAGCCTTGACCAAATATGGCCTAGCGTGTCCTGGTTTCAATATCAACCATAGACGGTCTAGAAAGTACAACGGTGTTTTCATTTACCAGTCTAAAAAAGGGATAGTCCCCTGAGTTCTCTCTTATAACAACAACAAGTCATCATCCTTTCTTTGCATTGACACATGTAAAACATATAGTAGACAACCGATGTTGCTTGGGAATAAATAAAAGTATATGATATCATATATGAAAAGTCACTCTATTATGGGAGAAGTATGTCTTGAGCGTGATTTGTGGTTTTTGATACTAATGTGACATGATATTCATGATATCGTCGTGATACATGTTGACATCATCCTATTGCTAACCGAAGATATTCATTTCTCATCATCCTCCCTGGAATCTAACCGAAGATGCCACCCAATCTAACAATGGCAAAATTCGGACAAGAATACCAGCTGAAAAGAAATGAAACTTTTTACACCTCTGCAAGCTAATGCCAATGACAAACCATGATGTCACTGATTTTTTTTGGGGAAACGTTTGCCATTCATAAGCCAATACATATGCCAAATTAAGGGTAGGTAGTAGTACAGTCACATCACATTATTGAGGAGATAAAAGTTTAATTTAATTAGGACCATTATGTGACCTTATAGGTAGAATCCACCAGGAATCCTAATTCACGTGCAGAGTGGAATTTTTGTGCTTCAAATAGAACAACGTGTTTTTTTTTTGAACATGTAAATATATTACCATTAAAGCACAGAGTACAACATATCTCGAGGACAAAGTGTCAAGTGGCGATTAAAGGTGCCTAAACGCACACAAAGAAAAAAAGATGATCTAAACCCATGTATCTGATACCGAAGATTGCCTATGAAGCCAAACAGCGATCGTTCATCCGCCGACAACACAGACTCGATATTGCTGCATCTGCAATCTTCAAAGGCCTCCGTCATGCTCCATACCAGTTGATGCCCCGTGGGTGGCTCTCCCAACGGTCTATCCGGCGTATGCACTTGAGGCTGAATAGGATTGAGCTGTAGATTTCGAGGAACCATCACCGAGCTCAATCTCTGCACATCCCCGCCGTTAAATCTGGGGATCAACAACAAAGGTGTTGTCGTCCACCTCTGGTGACACAACCCAAACGGCGGAAAGACAGCATCTTCTACAAGGTGATCATCTCGCAAGAAAGACAGTGTGCCTTTTGAACTCATGAAGGAACTATACTGCACACATATAGAGCTGCCACTATTGATAGTTTTGCAAGCAAATATGCTGTTCCAAGATCTTTGCTGCACGTAAATTCCAATTCTTGTGTGTGAGCATAACTGATGATTCAAAATTCTGGCTATTATGTCAACTTTTCTCCATAAACTCACACTATAAATATTATTCCCATTCTGACATTTCAAACTTTGAGCAACAAAAATCATCATCCAGAACCATAGATTATATATCTCCAAAGCCAGAATATGATGGAGGCTTAAATTAGCATACCAATTGTTGGAGATCATTAGTAGGCTGGTGGCGACTGCAGTTGCCGAATCAATAAGATTCTGAGAGCAATTCCTACCGTACATGAAGGCCTCCAACCAAATAACCATATATTGGGCAAAATCACCGTCTTCACAATGGCACGCTTTCACTTGAATTTGAGCAGAAAAACAAAGATTAGGAAAAGAACCTCCTATCCCCATGTGCGGGTTGCAAACCTGCAACACCATGCTCTCATTCCAGAAGCGCTTTGGCTGCCTATAGACAAGCAAGCCACCTTCAAATTGACGAGGGTGATGATGAATTGCACGACCCTGCAACTGTTTCCATGAATAACCACAGGGCGCACAAAATTGCCCCAAACTGGGCCTGAGCAGCTTCAGTGGGCACACTGACCAAAGTTTGGAGGGGGGAACATTATCTGACCCTTCACACGCCTGAAGGTTTCTTCGCTTGTTGAGGATGAACAAATCGACCTTCCCTACCAGCTCCAGTGGTAGCAAAGAGCCCAGCTGCAGCACCTCCATTAATATCTTCAGGTAACACCAGATCAGAAGATCTAGCCGCAGTAAAACCGATTTATTGAAGAAAAGAGAAAGGGGGAGCATCGTGGGAGCAACCGCCGCCAAAGCAGCGCATCGCCATGGATCAGGCCGACAGGTGTTGGCATAAGAGCCACCGCCAACCCAGCTCCAACCCTCCGCCGCTCTGCCGCCATGAGCTTGAGGGAAAGGATATAGAGGAAGGATTGAAGTGGATCCGGATCCAACCGCCATTTTATTTGCCTGGAGAAACCAAAGGAAGAGAAAACCTAAACCTACAAGGAGCCAGGCCCCCCTCCCACTCTCCGCCGGCCACCATGGCCGCCGGCGACGGGAGGGAGAGAGGCCGGCGATGGGATCTGGGAGGAAGGTCAAGGAAGGAGAAGACCACACGGGTCAGTCGCCACACAGGGCAATCGGAAGTTAGGTTCCTTTACCTCTGCCTAGATTTTGTTGTACCAATATAACACTGCAGTGAACAAATGATACAAATAAGAGGTAGAGAATACCTCAAAAAGAAAAAAATAGATGCCTTTGAATTTGTTGTCGGTTCGGTTGGAATTTTTGACAAAAGAGACCACCTGGGTGAGTGAATTGTCAAAAAGGACCACCTTCGAAAATTATTGTCAAAAAGGACCACCTGCGTCGTGGCGGCACGCGTGCCAGGTGACACGTGTCACCTGCCGCCACAGCCGGAGGCGGCAGGGGCCTGCCGCCACAGCCAACGGCGGCATGTCCACATTTTCCTGATCCATGAACAGTAGCCCATTTTGAAATTTTGTTAAACATCTCAAAAAATTCGAAAAAAATACCTGCATGTAGCTAACTCTATGCACTACAATCATGCAAAAATTCACTGCAAAATATGTTGTATTTTGGGCTCAGCAAAAAAGACAAATTCAACAAATTTTGTAGCTAACGTGCACTGTTCATCGATCAGGACACTATTCATTGAGCACTATGGACATGCCGCCACGGGCAACGGCGGCAGGCCCTGCCGCCTCCGGCTGTGGCGGCAGGCGACACGTGTCGCCTGGCACGCGTGCCACGACGAGGTGGTCCTTAGATAATTTTCGAAGGGAAACAATTACAGCCTTTGGTTTTTTTGTCAAAAATTCGGTTGTGCCGAGTCCCCAGTGGCCTTGTTGATGCCATGGTATGCAAATTTGTATGATTATGCCAATTGACCTATGTGGTTCGGTGTTGCATCGAACATGTAAAAGGTGTATACACCTGCTGACCTGAATAAATAATATCATGTGCATAACTTGTGCGCAGTTTATAAATTGGAAGGCTAGTGTGAACAAATTCAGAGAGGGGGCGGAGAAGAAACAAAGAAACAATTCTCTGTTGAAAATTCAGAATTAGCATGAGTCCTCTTATCTTGACACCTCTTCCACTATGCTTCTTGTTTTTGCAGGCAAGCATCCATATGAAGACAACATGTCAGGCATATTAGCACTGCTTAAGTTTGCAATCAGAACAACACCGGACAATAGAAAGAACAAACAGGGTAGTTCATATGGAACTCCTCACCACAGGTGCGCTTCGAACGCGGTCCGAAGGGGCATGTACTGGAGGCGTCAAGGCCAGCCTTATGGCCTGGGTTGATGCCTCGACGGTCACACCGGCCCAACAGGTGTTGACCAGAGACCTCGAGCGCGAGAAGCTCTCCGGCCGGGCGCGCACCGGACGGTCCAGAGCTGACCACACGGGAGTTCCTTCATATATGGTGTAAGAAATTAAATGTCACCATCATTTTACTAAATGCAAATATATTTTAGTCACATGATTCCTAACAAAATTCATGATAATACATATTCTCACCCTAGCATTTCTGCCTTCAGACCTTCAATAAATCTTTAGACCTGGATACTAATTACTCATATAGAAAATAAATAATTAGTCATATAGAAAATTCATAATTCATCAATTGGTGCAAATATATAATTGTATACCACCACCGACCCAACGTGAAGGTTTACTGTACTTACTCCTAATTAGCATCTGCATACAATCAGAAAACTGAAGTGTACAATATCTATCAGACTATAAGTACGAATTTAGTTCCCTGAATTCATCAATTGGTGCTTATATATAATTGCATACCACCACCGACCCAACGTGAAGGTTTACTATACTTAGTCCTAATTAGCATATGTGTATAAGCAGAAAAGTAAAGTGTACAATATCTATCAGACTATAATTAGGAATTTAGATCTAACTATTAAAAGAAAAAAACATACTGCCACACGCTGAACAAATGATAATAACCGGGACACAAAAAATTCAAGATACATGCGATGGTTTGATTGGTTTTAATTAGAAAGCTGTAAAAGTGCATGAAAGAAGATCCTAGCAGAGAGGTCACATACCAAGTCGAAGATCGACATTCAAGTTCCAACAGGCGACGTGCTCGGAGTGGTATAAACTCATGAACTGACAGAACTTTGCCGAGCGATCCGTTCAGCTCACGTTTTCTACTGTGTGGATTGGCGGCGAGGCCCCCGATCCATGGCTACTCGGCGTCGGTATATAGAGGGACGGGCATGTGCATCGCGTGCAGAGAAGGCCAAGGCGGCGATGTCGGTTCTATCCAGCGTAGCGTGGATCTCGTCGACGCGCGGAGTCACGTAGGGGATCATCGGCGTGAAGTGACAGCGCCGGTAGATGGCGTCGGCGGCACCGTCCGCCCCGGCGCCAGAGATTACATCGTCTTCGGGCTATTCCTAGGCGCGATTAGGCCCGTGGCCCTTGATTTCTGCTGCCCCCGCCGCCCACGTCCGGGCTGCCTCCGAGCCAGGCCTTCGATTTTGCTGCAGCCGCCTCCAGGTCCGGGCCACCGCCGCGCAAGGCCCTGTCGATTTTGCCTGTCGCCGCCCAGGTCGAAAGGGGATCGAGATGCCAGGTACCGGCCAAGTGCAGTTGCTAGCGCTGCTCTTCGAAGGCGGAGGTGGGGAGATGAGGATGAAAGAAAGGCCAACAAACAGAAACTGCTGAGCCGTGCGTGCGTGGGTGGCCGCTTTCGTTCCTTTTTCTCTTTTTTCTCCGTGCCGGATTGGAGCCACGGAAGTACCAACCATTCCACCACCTCTAACCATTTAATGTACTAGAGATTACAAGGAGTTTATATAGTATCATGCTCTAGAGTCTAGTCCTGTTTGCATTCAAATTCAGCCACTTTTCGTCTTGGTAATGCGTTTTCGTGGAAGACTAGTCAAAGATCCGAAGCGAAGCCCGGCCATAGCCGCCGTTGTCGCATCAGGCCAGAGGGACTGCGAGTCTTCCGATCTTCTAACGATACAAGTCATTGCTGTCGTCACTCCACAGATCAAGAAACAGCAGCCCCCATTACAAAATTCCGAAAGCCCACCGGCAGTGCTTGGTGGCGTGCAATACTGCTGCCTATAATAATACCCTCCCACCATCACCGCTCTAGCCATGCTCGGTCTTGTCCCCTCCTCTTACCTCTTCTACCGCCGCCTCGCCGCCGCCCGTACGCTCTCCGCCGCCACTCCCCTCTCCGTCAAGGTAACTTCCGTGCTTGGGGATGTTCGAACCCCTTACTCAAGAAACCCGTGGTGCTCGTTACTCGGTGTTCTGAATTAATTGTTCTTGGTGCGCCAGATGGCGCGGTCAGCGCTGGACGAGGTCACGGACTCCGGCGCCTTCGACCGGTCGCCGTCCACTTTCCGGAGCTTCGTGTCCAGGGACAGCTCCGCTCCCTTCCCCGCCGTGGCTGGGAGGTACCACCTCTACGTCTCCTACGCCTGCCCCTGGGCGTCCAGGTGCCTCGCATATCTCAAGCTCAAGGGCCTCGACAGCGCTATCGGCTTCACGGTGAGCATTCGATGTCGCAGAGTATATCTTAATTTGTTGGAGCACTGCACTGATTTATTGCTGTACGAAATTGCCTGGCGATTCGTGCGTGCGTGATTGCTAGTCGGTGAAGCCCATCTTCGGGAGGACCAAGGAATCCGACGATCATTTGGGGTGGGTGTTTCCTGCCGCCAGAGACGAGGAGCCCGGCGCCGAGCCCGATCCTTTCAACGGCGCCAAGACCGTCAGGGAGCTGTATGAGATTGCAAGCACCAAGTACACAGGGAAACCAACTGTTCCTGTGAGTCTGGATCTGGGAAATATAAGTATAATTCATTGTTCCGCTTCATAATTGGAGAGAGGATTGGATTGATATATCCTTGCATTGTGTGGTATTGCAGCTTCTGTGGGATAAGCAGCTCAAGACCGTCGTGAACAATGAGAGCTCCGAGATAATCCGCATGCTCAATAACGAGTTTAACGAGATCGCGGAGAATCCCGGGCTGGATCTCAACCCGGCGCATTTACAGGCATCCATAGATGAGATCAATGATTTGGTGTACGATGCTATAAACAACGGTGTGTACAAATGCGGCTTTGCCAAGAAACAGAGTCCATATGATGAGGTAATTCTGTACTTTCGTCAGGTTAAATAGGATGCTTCAGATGTTTCACCAGCCTTTCTCTTGATGAAAATATGCAGGCCGTCACAAACTTGTATAACGCTCTGGACAAATGCGAGGAAATCCTTAGTAAGCAACGTTTTATGTGTGGCAACCAACTGACGGAGGCAGACGTCCGCCTATTTGTTACACTCATAAGATTTGATGAGGTATGGATTTCTGACTGGAAAGGAAAAACATATGTGCAGCTTAGCAAGTTTCTACAATTTGTCCCATAACGATGCTAGTTTTGTGCATATTGTTATGCCAATGTGAATGGCTGAGCTAGTCCACTCAGTCTAATTAATCAACACAAAGTTCTGCTCTAAATCTAGTCGTTCCAACTAACAGCTCTATGTGTTTTTATTTTGTTTGTTGCTCTGCTGATCACTTCTAACAATAGATGGTCTAAACTCTAATTCTCTAAACCACCATAAAAGATTATAACCAGAATTTGGAGAAGGTTCTAGAGTGATTTGGCCTGCTGCCGCAAGCCTTTGCAGGGTAAATAGTTTTGGTTAAAAATTATCTAAAAAAAATCTTGTTTAGAAAAATTGATGCGTTTCTAATTTCACGAAATCCTGGAAAGTTGCTTTTATTAGTGAGTACCAATATGCAGAAGTTTTGACAAAAAATTGAACCCTGAGCTCAGAGTGGCAGCTGAGCATATGGCTGCTGCTAATAATATTTAGTTGAACCAGCATTCTTTCTTATCCCAGGACCAGAGGACAAGTTTAACTGTTTAAGGTTAATTAACATTCAGATAACGTACGGATTCCTGGTTCGAGTCCAAGTGGTATGATCGAAGTCATGATGGTAAGTATTTGACTAGCCAGGAAAAAATCAGTTCGTAAGAAACAAAATATTTAAGGAGAAGTTAGGAAAAAATACGAAGGATTATAATAAAAATTCAGGCAGGTCGAAAATACAGAAAAATGATGAAAAGTCATGAAAAATGAATGAACAATAGTCTGAATTTATCAGGTAGGTCGAATAATTTTATTATCATTACCTCGGTAAACCACCATAAAGGATATCTCCAGAATTTGGAGAAGGCTCTAGAGTACTGCTGCAAGCCTATGCAGGGTTAATAGTTTTGTTTATAATAATCTAAAAGCAACTTCCTTTAGAAAAAATCGCTGCATTTTTAATTGCATGAAATCTTGAAAAGTATTTTGTTTAGCGAGTAGCAATATGCATAAGTTTTATCGAAATTTTGAAACCTGAGCTGATAGTGAAACCTGAGAATATGGCTGCTGCATACTCTATTATATTGGGTTAATGGGTTTAGTAGCATTTGCTCTCTTTTTTTGCGGGGGGTAGTAGCATTTGCTTGAACCAGTAGTACTTCCTATCCCTGATCAGAGGACAAGTTTAACCTCATCCTGATCCAAGTCTATGTCAACCGTGATTAAAGACATGATGGTGGGTTTTTGCACATTTTGCACACTAGCTAGAAAAAACATTTCTTAAGAAAAAATATTCAAGGAGAAATTAGGAAAAACAACACTAATAAGAATTATATAAAAATCAGGAATGCCAGCAATACAGAAAAATAGATGGAAAGTCGGGAAAATTTTAAAAATAATAAGAAAATCTAACTATTTGGATAAATATTTCAGATTTTTTTATGATCATTGTCTCTGACTCTCAGTAGCCCTTTTTATATGTTTTTTTTCCAAGCGTTCTTGTCCTACTAAAAGTATACCTCGATTATCAATATGATTTTTTTTTTCGCGAAAACGCAAAAGACTTGCGTTTCGATGCATTGATAGATAGAAAAAGGTTATATGTACATGTCCACGAAGGGACCAACACCCCGCATTACAACTCGACCCAAGAAAGGAGACCTAGTCTAGGGGAGGATCTGTCGGACACCCCGGGCTCCCGCTCTCGCCCACTGTTGCGCCTCGGTCTTGATGTCGTTGAGCAGGGAAGGCACCGAAGGTTGTGCGTTGTCAAAGATTGCAGCATTCCGGTGCTTCCAAATCCACCACGCCGTGAGCATGATTATCAATATGATTTCACACAGATCAAAGTACAAGATGAACAATCATATAGGAGTATCACTCAAATTTGAATGCCATTAAGAAATCAAATTGTACTCTCATGTTGAAAATGTTTATGTATAGATTTGTTTGTTTATATACACCTAGTATATCTCGATTATCAATATGATTTAGAGGCACACATATCAAAGTGCAAGATAGATAGATATATACACACCCACCCTCTATCTTCGCAACCGTAACTGATTTTTACGTCACGTAAATGTTTTACCATGGCAACAAAAATTAATTACATGACGTAGGAAAATATGACGTAAAATACATATTTTTGCTGTATTTTTTACGCTATAATGTTTAATGCAGTGCATTTCTTATGTCGATTTTTTGTTGTGAGTTCATATAAATGTAATTATTTAAATACAAAACATAATTTTATGAAATGTAACAACGTAAAATAAGTTTATGTATATATATATAGAGAGAGAGAGAGGGAGGGAGGGAGACCATTTGATTATGACTCTTGGAATTTATTTTCCAGGTTTATGCTGTTCACTTCAAGTGCAACAAGAAACTCATCAGGGAATACCCTAATCTGTTCAATTACACCAAGGACATTTACCAGATTCCTGGCATGAGCAGCACGGTTAATATGGAGCACATAAGGAAGCACTACTACGGAAGCCATCCATCCATAAACCCGTATGGGATTATCCCAGCAGGCCCCAGCATCGATTATAATGCTCCACATGACAGAGAGAAGTTGTTTCTGTAAAACCCGTTTGTATTGTGGATGTATTGCTGCAAGCCCGTGAAAATAATGAATCGTTGCCTGTATTTCTGCATGTGTTTCTCTTGTTTGTTCAAATCCTAATATGTTGTTGTTTTGTGTAACTAGCAGAGTGACCCACACACAAGGCAGCTAGATTTTTCTTTTGTATTTTATATTTTGCATGGCATGCATGTAAAATAAATAAATATAAAGTTGAAATCTTGAACCTATTAATGCAGCAAATTCAATGAAATAGTCATAAAATGGTGAGTCTTGACAGTTTAAGAAGTCATTTGGTGTAGATGAAGTAGGTAAACACTAACAATCGGGGTCCGATTGGAAACGATTCATCGGACCTCACCCATGCCGTCGATCTCATCTCAAATCAAACGACCATATGTGCACCTTACTCCATTAATTACGAGATGACGTTAATTCCGCTCATCTCCGCTTGTAATGGCTCCTCTAACTATGCGCATGGAGCGCACCTTCCATCCAATCTCCTTGCTTCCTCCGCCGCCCCTCCCCACTTCGATCCCTTCCCATCCCTGCCCTCCCCTAGCTCTGCTTCCCCGCCAGCCCTGAGGCACTTCTCCCGCGCCCTGCAGCCCTACACCTCCACCATGTCATGTCGTGCGCCGGCAGGCATGACGCTCTGCCGTGGATCGCCGGAGCAGAACTGACCAGGGGCCGGCGGTAGTAGGTGTCAAAGGCGGAAATACGTCGAACCTCCCGTCAGCTGCTGTCAAGGATTCGATCCAGCCGAAGCAGTTGGCCATTAGCTGCTTCCGCTGCTCACAGGAGCCCTCTCTATCTCCCCGATAACAACACGATTCCTTTGTATATGCAGTCGTGAAATCAATTTTACCAACAAATCTGGCCAATGTAGTTACATTCTGGCCGAAGCAATGGGATGGAGGTTGCTTTTGCTGGTGCAGATCACTGCCTTAATGAAAGTTGCTGCAACTAGTCTACGCTAAGTTGTGATCACATCTTGTGTCTATTTGGGTTTAGATCTGTGTGAAGTAACATAAGTAATGTTGACGTTGCTTTCTTTGTCATAGTATTAGGCATCCATTTGTTTACGGCAAGCTATTTTTTTGTGCGTTATATAGTGATGATGAACTTAGTGGTTTCGGAGCAGGCTAGAGGTTGCTTCATGTGATTTATATCACCGTCAACGACGATATGAATCGGGGAAAGTTAATTGCAAGTGACCGAGGTTCCAATCTATTCATCTATTCTCTACTTTCAAAGTTTAAATTTGTTCATATATATCCAATCTATCATATACTTCACTATGAATAGGCCATCATGGAGCAGTAGAAGGAAGCGGGTCACCATCTGAATGAAGCACTACCGCGATCTGAATGAAGCATAGTGACCATCCGAAGGAAGCATGCCAAAATTGACCATTGGCATTTGAAGGAAGCAAGACCACCAAACGAATGAAGTACAGTAACCATCCGGAGGAAGCAGTACATAATCAACCGATGGTGTCTGAAGGAAGCACGACCGACCACCATCAGAAGGAAGCATTTCCATCATCGTCCAGTCACATCTGTGTTTTCCTAGATGGCCCAAAGCCTCACACTATGGCATGTTTTGTTTTATAGAAACAATCATGAAGCAAGAATGAAACAAGTAGCATAACGAACAAAAATTGTTTTCACTGATCTTCTAAAATTTGCTTCGTCGAGAGCAACGACATCTTATAATTGGGAAGCATACAAGAAGAAAGTAGCACAATTAGTGGAGGCATTTGTCATTACTGTTGAAGTCTATAAGTAGATTGCCTAGCCCTTTCCATTAGTTCGGACTTTTGGTTCAAGTGGTTAGTGCATGAAGCTTAACATGGTATCAGAGCCCCAGGTCTCAAGTTCAAATCCTGGCTTTCACAATTTATTCTAAATTCCCCGCAGCCTCCTGCCGCGCCCGGCCTCTCGCTGCCTCTTTGCCTCTCTACACGTGTTGACTTGTCTTCTCGTCTTCCCGTCACACGTGAGAGGGGGTGTTGAAGTGTATAAGTAGATTGCCTAGCCTTTTCCATCAGTTCGGACTTTTGGTTCAAGTGGCTAGTGCATGAAGCTTAACAATTACCTATCTTGTATTAAAAGTGTGATTTCAGACTCAAATGGTTTGCCCATGGCCAAATTTTACATTGAATGGTAGCAAATAGTTTTATGTTTTGAAGCAACGTTCCCTATTCTTATGAAGCATGCCTCAACAACAAAAAAGATTCATATTAGCATGCTGGAAGCACGTGTCTCCTTAATGGAAGCAATACCATGCTAGTGTGGAAACATGAATTTATTTAGCATGCGACGCAACTATTGTTATACCACAAAAAAGTCGTTACAATTATCTAAAATAACAAGATATGTTTCCTGATAAAATCTAGAATTAGTTTCTAAAAATAAAAAATAAATTCATATCAGAGTAGTTCATTCCGGAATCCACTTAATTAGGATTAATTAGTTACCTAGAAAATGACGGCCTAGTTTTGCAAGGATAAAATTTGGGGAGCATTAAATAAGGAAGCATGCCATTGGTGCCTTTAGTACACGCGTGGATCTGTTGCTTCAAATCAGACGGTCCAGCTCAAACAAATCGAGCGGCATAGCAAGGGTCCGATGGTAGGCTCTAATCGAGATCCGGTTCCTAGTGCTTCCCGATGAAATAACATGGACGCTGAGCGACCCAGACGTTTGGGACCTAGCTACACGCGAGGTTGAAATCCGATCCAACGGCGTTAATGATTGCTATGTGATTAGCATCTAATATAGCGTCGAATTAACACGTGATTTTATTTTCGTTGTGCTACTAGTTGGATACGCATGATATAGACATGGCCGTATGCACGTGAGAACGTTTTGATTGCAAATTCAGTACAGGAGCCTAGCGAATTCAATGATTCCATTTAAAGCATATGGAGCGATGAACGTACCCATAAGAGCAATTCCAATAGTGTAGCTAGCTGCTGGCTATTAGCCAAATGCCATGTCATCTATAGCCAACTTAAAGCCAACATATACAATAGTGAGCTATAAAAATGTAGTAATTTATCAATGTATGGTCCACCTTTCACTCTCACAAAGTGCCTAGGAGCACGTGCTAGAGCTGGCTCTTGCATAAGAGCCCACTCTCCTTCTCTCTCCTCCTCTCTCTCCTCCAACTAAGCAATAATATACTATTTTAATCCTTATAGCCAGCTGACTAGGACTTATTGTACTTGCTCTAAGACAACTCATAGTGGGAGCAGGGTCCAAAGCATTTTGGTGACATGACATGATAAAAAAAAAGATGGATGTGATAACTAGCTATGTTACCATAACATCACACTTCCCAAGACAAGATGAGTTTACAATCTAAAACATAGCATGCATGATACTCCCACATATAAGTAACTATCCACTATGGAGGTAGTAACATAAGACTAGTCATAATGGGGAGTAACATAGAGTAGTAACATGGTGCATGTTACTACCCTATGTTACTACCTTCATAGTGGAAAGTTACTTGTATGTGGTATCATGCATGTTACATTTATTAGATTGTAGACTCATCTTGTCTTGAGAAATGTGATGTTATTGTAACATAGCTAATTACCACTCCACTCTCTTTCTTCATTTATTGGCATGCCATGTCACCAAAATACCTTGAAGTGTGTGATGTTACTAGCTATGTTACTCCCACTATGAGTAGTCTAGTAACATCACACACCCCAAAGCATTTTGGTGACATGGCATGGTAATAAATGAAGAAAGAGAGTGAGGTGGTAACTAGCTATGTTACCATAACATCACACTTCCCAATACAAGATGAGTCTACAACCTAATTAATATGGCTTTGCATGACACCACATATATGTTACTACCCACTATCGAGGTAGTAACATAGAGTAGTAACATGCACATGTTACTACTCTATGTTACTCCCACTATGACTAGTCTAAGGTACTACCTCCATACAGGATTAATGGGCAATTACGCATTTCGAGAAACACGTTTGACTATAAATTTGGTCAATAAAATATGAGATATATGCCACAAAAATTATATCATTGGATTCGTATTCAAAATATGTTTCCAATAATATAATTTTTGTGATGTATATCTTATATTTTGTTTACCAAATTAGTAGTTAAACTTATTTCTCGAAGTGCGTAATTGCCCATTAATCCGGTATGGAGGGAGTAGTAATATGCGCGATGTTACTACTCTATGTTACTCTTCACTATGATTAGTCTAAGAAATTACTTTGACCATTATTTTAGTCAATAAAATATAAAATATTTTATTCAATAAAATATAAAATATATGTAACAAAAATATCATGGATAGAAGTTATCAACGAAAACGCTTACTAAACCTTGATTATCACGGATAGTATGGGCTAGTTGGCACTTAAAATAATCAACTCTAAAAATATCTACGTTATCAATACATGACCAAGTTTTTAGTCTCATAATGTGTCTACTAGCACGTGCTACAGCTGGCTCTTGCATTAGAGTTCACTTAGTTTCTCTCTCTTCTTCTCTCCCCTCCAACTAAACATACTCTCTTCGTCTCAGTTTAACAGGCGCACACGTAGTTTAAGAAATTACTTTGACCATTATTTTGGTCAATAAAATAAAAAATATATGTCACAAAAATTATATCATTGGAAAGCTTTTTTACATACAAATATAATGATATGGATTTTGTAGACATAAGATTTATATTTTGTTGACCAGATCAATGGTCAAAGTTTATCTTAAACTTCGTGAGTGCCTGTTAAACAGAGACAGATGGAGTATGTAATATACTTAATTCCGTGTAACCTGCTGACTAAGAGCAAGTTTAATAGTATAGTCAACTGCTGGCTATAAGCAAATGCTATGTCATCTATAGCCAATGATGAGACCTAAGGTCTAGGGTTTGGCCAAACTCACGAATTTGACCAAGATTGGTGAAGAGGGGGATGGGAAATGGAGGAAGAACACAAGATCCAAAGGCAAAACACATTCACACACCCAATACAAACCAATGCAACTCCCTTAGTTGGTTAGACTAAGCCAATATAGACAATCCTAGGAGAGACCCATGGGTAGAATCCAAAGATTGAAAGATTGGTAAAGGAATCCACTCTAGAACATGGATGAAAGAGTGCTTGCACTAGATTCAACCATGGAGAGAGAAAGATCCTCAAGAGTAGAATTGATACAAGGATTTTTGAGGTCCAAGTAGTAGATGAGACAAAGCTCAAGAATAATCTCAAAATCTTAGTATAACCCTAATCCATGTGGGGAATGAGATACATATAGCCCAATTCGTGGAAGGGGTAAAAGAGGCATTACACACGAAGTTAACTTAGCCGTAGATGGGAAAATGGATGGTCTGGATTTAATTGGACTGCTTCAGGTCGGGGCCAGCTGGTCATACCGGCCGTATGGGCCAGTCATACCGGCTCGGGTTCCTGTCTTCTCGTTCTCGATGGGAAGCGGGCCCCAGTCATCGAATGGGCGGCCGGTCATACCGGTCGGGCTGGCCGGTGTCACCGGCTTGATCTCCTGTTCTCGGGTCCTTAGGCCTGGCGCGGCTTGGGAGCGATGGCCGGTCTGACCGGGTGACATAGGCATCCCCAATGGGTCTGCCGAAGATGGTACCCAGGGTTTACTGAAGGCCTAGAACTCGAAGAATAAGAAGATTCGGAAGCCCAAGATGCTAGTAAGGAAAGCTAGAGTTGTATTAGGAAGTATAACTTGTAATCTTGCGGGACGGGTATGAAACCCTCCCGGACTCTGTAACTTGTATATTACGAAACCCTCGGCTCCACCTCCTATATAAGGGAGTCGAGGGACAAAGAGAGGATCGAATCTATTGTCAACACAACCCTAGTTTTACCATCAGCGAGTACTTTTCGGCTGAAACCTTCGAGATCTACTTGCCCTCTACTTCTAACAAAACCCTAGTAGGCATTGACAAGTTAATCCCTTGTCAATTGGCGCCGTCTGTGGGAATTAGAGGTGACAAGGAGCTGATCTCGATGGCACGTTCAAGATCGTCGACTTCGTCGGTAGCAAGCAACGCAATGGATCGAGGTCAACAGGTCGAAACTGATCTAGTCGATTTTATTCCTCACCCGCCCTCCCGTTTGGATGCATGTGCATATCTGGAGGAGCCCATCGTGATGACGTTCGGAGAATTCCGATTCGGCGTCGACAAGGAAGGATCTTATCGTCTCGAAGTTCCGATCTCGTCGGAATTATCAGCGATCGATTCCGACTTTTCGTCAAGCGATGAAGAGTTTGCGTCGCCACGTTTCATCAACACCAAGGCAAGCGGAAAGCTCACCAAGATCTTCAGCGACACGTCCTTCGTGTCGTCTGCGGACTCTATTATAAGCAGCGACTCTGACAGCGTCGACAGCTTCAACTTCATCGACAGATCTGCTGTTATTGGAAAGGTCTTCACCAATCTCTACGATGGTGTCACCAATCCTGACAAAAATCAAAATTCAAAATATCATCAGGTCTATGCTACTGAGGAAACAAACCGAGCAGAACCGGAGACGTCAGAGGCTTTCGACGATTTGGGAAACCCATATGTTGATCCCGCTGATCTCAGAAGAGGTCTAGGCACTAAATATGTCGGGACCACTCCACGTCTAAGAGTTCAGCTCCCGCAGGCAGCGTGGGACAGAGCCGCAAAAGCCATGGACGGTTCAGAACCAATGACCACGACTGCTACAGCAGAAGAATTGCAAGCTTATCAATACCGACTCGCTCGTGTGAGCAGAGAGTTAGAAAAACAGACAGCTGAGCTGGACAGAAGAAAGGAGGCAGCCTCTGCATCAAGCAGGGGCCGGGCAGATCTAAGTCGACAATCAGGAAATTCGGGAGATAGTCATAGAGAAGCTCGAGGAGAGCAAGATCTCGACTGCAAAATATCGACATGTCTTTTATGTCGATCGACACAAGGGGAAATATTATCCCTAAAACACGAAGCTGGGTATATGGCAACGCAAGCATATATCCTCGCGTCAGACCACCTCTGGGGACCCGAGAGAAGCCTTGTTTAACATGGCAATGGCAGGAGTTGGAGCCATGGGAACGTTGCACCCCGAAGGAACTGCCAAGGCAAAATAGTCCGCGACCCACCGCAGCGTGCAAGATCCACCGAGAGCAAGTGGAGCAAGGGATACAGCGGCTCAAGCAAGGGTGGATAGAGCGCGACAAGAAAGAAGGGAACATCGGCAATCACCAGATTCTTGACGAGATATGTGCGGACTCCCGTGCTTTACGAGACGAGTTCAAAAACTCGAGTCCGTCAGGATTTAAGCTACCCGAAAATTTCAAGAAATTCGACGGCTTACAGGATCCCGAAGATTGGCTCGTTGATTACCTCGAGATGGTGAAGTTGATAGGCGGAACCGGGGCAACAGCCATGCAGAGCATCCAAGTACACTTGAGCGGAGCCGCGCGATCTTGGATAAAGAAACTCCCCCAGGTTCCATCGATAGCTGGGATAGTTTTGAGGATATCTTCGTGAAGAATTTCCGGTCCACTTGCAAAAAACCCGCGTCATTGGAAGAGTTGAGGGCGTGCAGACAAAAACATGATGAGTCCATGAGAAAATATATACAGAGGTGGAACATTATCAAAAACTCGGCATAGGACATATCTGACGAGAGGGCGATAGACGCGTTCGTAGCAGGAATTCGACGGGGAGATTTCGTCGAGGACTTAGGGAGAACCAACCCAAAAATAATATCAGCGTTGATGGAAATAGCAAACAGATGGGCAGATGGAGAAGATGCTATACACAATAAGCGACATAGATCGCCAGAAGAGGACCGCAGTCGAAATTTCCAAAATAGACGACGATTCTCTCGACAGTTCTATAGTAATGATGCTCCCGGCCACATATCGGCTGGAAATTCTAGAGGAAATAGTCGAGATGATTATCAAAGAAGTAACGAGCAACAAGGTGACAACAGAGGAGATTTCCGTGGTAACATGCAAAATAGTGGGCCCAGATTTCAGAGACCATATGTGTCTCCCGAGGATATGATGAACGGGCCATGTCAGATGCATTTTTATCTCGATAATAAAGGGAAGAGGCAAGACACTGCAGAAGGATTGCCGCAATTTTCAAGCAATGTTGCGGGTTGCAGGAATAGCCAATGCTCAGGCAATAAACAGAAACCCTCAAGAGCCCAGGAGTGAGATCCACCTTCCACCTCCTCCCACAATTACGGACGAAAATCGGCACCAGCTCAGAATAGCGGCAGCACCACACCCACCTCCATATGTCGATCCCAACTCTAACGGCGCGGTCTTGATGATTCAGAAAGCTAGGCCGTCTAATAGAGCTCAGAAAGTAATCTCGCGACAAGTATTCATGGCAGAGAAGATGCCTCCACCAACGGTTGAGTACCTAAATTGGTCGGGACAGGACATTGGCTTCACAATTGCGGATCACCCCAAGTTCCTCGACCAGGGCAATCTGCACTTATCTTACCCGCAGTCATCGCTGGTTTTGATGTGTCGAGAGTCTTTATAGATGGCGGCATCAGCTTAAACCTTATGTATGCAGATACACTAAGGAAGATGAACATATCCCTGGCAAATCTAAAACCAACTGACACACGTTTCCATGGAATCACGCCAGGGAAGCCGAGCTATCCACTGGGAAAGATCAATCTCGATGTTCAGTTTGGGACCCGAGAAAACTACAAGATAGAAAAGTTGGAGTTTGAAGTTGTGGATTTCCCGTCGCAATATCACGCCTTGTTGGGACGACCAACATATGCAAGGTTTATGGCGGTACCATATTACACCTGTTGTGGAGGTTACCTGGACCTAAGGGACCAATTACAGTCAAGGGAAGTTTCGCGCTAGCGATAAATGCGACAAGGATTTTCATCGACTGTCGGAAACTTTCGGGATGCAAGCGAGTATATGGCGTCAAGGCTCACAACGACTATGATGTGTTGCCAGATACGGAAGGCCACTCAGGGAACCAACCTTCAACACTAAGGATTCAAAAGAGGTGCAGATCCACCCGACGGACCCGAAGAAAACGACGTCCATTGCAACAAATATGGACCTCGCATAGGAAAGCGTGCTCGTCGAGTTCCTCCGTGAGCACTGGAAAATCTTCGCATGGTGTCCAGCTGACATGCCAGGAGTACCCAGGGAACTTGCCGAGCACCACCTAAACTTGGATCCAATAGCGAGACCAATCAAACAACCTTTGCGGCGTTTTTCGGAACCAAACCGCAAAGCTATGCTGTCAGAAATTGATCGACTCAGAGAAGCTGGTTTTATTAAAGAGATATCTACAGAAGCCACGTGGGTAGCCAACCCAGTGATGGTGCCAAAGAAAAACACGAAAGTCCTTCGCATGTGTGTCGACTTTACGTGTCTCAATAAACATTGTCCAAAGGATCACTTTCCCCTCCCAATGATCGATCAAATCATCGAATCCACGGCAGGATGTGAACATCTTTCCTTCTTGGACGCCTATTCGGGTTATAACCAGATCAGATTAAAAGAAGATGACGAAGCCAAGACATCGTTCATAACACCTTACGGCGTGTTCTGCTATAGAACACTGCCTTTTGGCCTGAAAAAACGCGGGAGAAACATATCAGCGGATGATGCAGAAGTGCCTTGCAACATCGATTGTAAAAAATTTACAAGTCTACATTGACGATGTCGTCATAACATCAAAAAAGGGGACAACGCTGATCGAGGATTTGAAAGAAACTTTCGACAACCTTGACAAGTTCTGCCTTAAGTTAAACTCGACAAAATGCTCCTTTGGTGTTCCTGCGGGAGAACTTCTCGGGTTCCTAGTATCAGCAAGAGGGATCGAGGTCAATCCAGAGAAAACCCAAGCCATCGTAACGATGAGGAAGCCGACAAAGTTGAAAGAAATACAACAGCTGACGGGCGAGTCGCAGCTTTAAGCAGATTCGTCGCCAGGTTAGGGGAAAAGGCACTGCCGTTCTACGCATTGATCAAACAAGGAGAGAAATTTCAGTGGAACGAAGAAGCGGATAGAGCTTTCGAGAATCTCAAGCGGACAATTTCGACACCACCAATCTTGGTGGCGCCCAAGGAGAAGGAGCCCCTCCTGCTATACATTGCAGCCACACCTCAGGTGGTCAGCATGGCTCTCGTAGTCGAAAGGGAAGAAGAAGGAAAACTGCATGGAGTATAGAGGCCAGTATATTTCATCAGTGAAGTATTATCGCCTTCAAAACAACGGTACCCGCAGTACCAGAAGCTGGCATATGGAGTGTTTACAACGGCAAGAAAGTTGCGGCACTATTTTTCGGCGCACCCGATAATAGTGGTCAACGAGGCTCCTCTATCAAATATATTAAACAATCCAGAAGCTACGGGTCGTGTCTCCCTTTGGGGAATAGAGCTTTCCCCTCGGGACATCACGTATGAAAAAAGAAAAGCAATAAAGTCGCAAATTCTACCAGACTTCATCGCAGAATGGATGGAGCTACAAAATACAGGACCCCCAGATTTATCGAGAACCGGACTATGAACTTTGATGGGTCCAAAAGGTTAGAGGGCGCTGGAGCAGGCGTGATACTAATATCACCTGAAGGCGACAAATTAAAGTATGTCTTACGGATGACGTTCCCAAACGCGTCTAACAATGAGGCAGAATATGAAGCTCTCATACACGGGATGAAGATGGCGAAGGCTTGCGGTGCAACCCGACTGAAAATTTTTGGCGACTCACAATTGGTGGCTCAGCAGGTCATGAATCAATGTGATGCAATCAATGAAAGCATGGTGGCGTACAAGGAGATGTATAATGAGCTAGAAAAGCTGTTTGATGGATGCGAGGTGAATCACATCAGCAGGTTAAGCAACGATGAAGCCGATGTTCTTGCAAACATCGGGTCGCAGTGTCTCGCGATTCCACCAGGCGTGTTTTGGGAAGAAATAGCCGAGAGATCTACAAAGCCGATGAAACCAAAGAAGAAGGAGAAGGACGAGAAACCCTCGGGGGCTACAAAAGAAACACTGGAAGAAGAAGAGGAACAGGAGCTAGTCATGATGGTGCAAATTCCATGGATGCAGGCGTACATATCGTACATCCTAAGGAAAACAATACCCGACGATCCAATAGAAGCAAGGCGAGTAATCAGACGTTCCAAAGCTTTTACTGTGGTCAAAGGGGAGTTGTACAAGCGAAGTATTTCAGGTGTGTTACAAAGGTGCGTCACACCCGAAGAAGGGAGGATAATCCTGAAGGATGTACACGAAGGAATATGCGGTCATCACGCAAGCAGCCGAGCTATCGCGACCAAGGTTTTCAGAGCAGGATTTTATTGGTTGACAGCAATCGAGGACGGGAAGGAAATAGTGAGAACTTGCGACGCATGCCAGAGATTTGCCGCAAAACCTCATTCTCCGGCAGCAGAGCTAATGCATATACCGCTATCTTGGCCCTTTGCTCAATG
Source organism: Lolium multiflorum (assembly GCA_030979885.1). Lineage (NCBI taxonomy): Eukaryota > Viridiplantae > Streptophyta > Magnoliopsida > Poales > Poaceae > Lolium > Lolium multiflorum. The sequence continues at coordinate 93,846,225 of CM061752.1, read as the reverse complement.
AGGTCTTGATATGGTAGGAAAATTGCACAAGGCCTCGCCAGGTGGATACGAGTATATGCTCTTCGCTGTCGACAAATTCACCAAGTGGATAGAAGCGAAGCCGATAAATTCACCAGATGGAGCGTCAGCAATCAAGTTTGTGAAAAGCATTGTTTTTCGATTTGGAGTCCCTCATAGCATCGTCACGGACAATGGTAGTAATTTCACATCCAAGGAATTCAAGGCATATTGTGCAGAGGTAGGCATCAAATTGCACTTTGCATCAGTTGCGCACCCGCAGACCAATGGTCAAGTCGAGAAAGCCAATGGTATCATCTGCAATGGTATCAAGAAGCGCTTGTTAGGACCATTGGAAAAAGCTCGACATACTTGGCCAGAAGAGTTGCCAAGCGTGTTATGGAGTATCCGAACAACACCAAATACAGCGACACAGAGACGCCGTTCTTTCTGGTCCATGGAGCTGAAGTAGTACTGCCGATAGAAAATAGAGCATGATTCTCCAAGAGTCACAGAATACGATGAAGAAACTTCCAGAAGAGCTTTGGAGGATGATGTCGACGCACTCGATGAGGCTCGAGACGAAGTGTTATCACGGGTCGCTAAGTACCAGCAAGATCTAAAAAACTACCACAGTCGACGTTTGCGACCAAGGTCCTTCCAGGTAGGCGATTTAGTTCTTCGGCTAACTCAAAAAAGCCATGAAAAACTCGAGTCGCCATGGTTGGGCCCTTACATCGTCACAGAGGTAATCGAAGGAGGAGCATACAGAATCAAGGACAAGAAGACAGGAATCGCCAAGCCAAATCCTTGGAGCATTAGGCGTTTCCCGCTTAGAAGCCGAAATATAGTCTTCCTTGTAAACATACAATGTACTGAAACGCCCGCGAGTTTTCAGACCCACTCTTTTCCTTTTTCGGGGCACCGAGTGGGGCCGGAAAGGTTTTTAATGAGGCGGACTCGCGGTGCTGCAATATAATAAAGATAGTGGAGATATACATCTTTTTTCGACAGGCTCGGGGGCTTGTTACAATATACATATTGGCAAAATAATGCCATGGTGCGAAGCACCTCGCAAAGCAGACACACACAACATAGTGATCGACAAAAAAGACTCGGGGGCTAAGACCCGAAAAAGAACGTTCAATATACTTTGTCTTGCTTTGGATCAACTTTCGCTCGCACAATAGAGAAAATCGCCAAACTAAATACCCGACGACCTGACAAGAAAAATATATCCAGCAGCTATACAATATAGATTGTGTTTACAATGTACAAGGGAAAAATTACAAAGATGAGCCTGACAAAAAAGAGAAAAAACCTTCATCCACTGCCTAGTATATCATCTATGGTTAATCGCTCATTATTTGATGCACGAGTACTATGTTCAGCATAGCTACCCTTCACGAAGAATTCAGCATCCATCCGAAGAAGCTCGTCCATCATGTCCTCTGCAACAGGGGTCACAATGTCATCAATCTTGCCGAAGTTCCTCTTCCTTTTCGCCATCTTGGCCAGGCACTTGGGAACAATTTGACCCATGTTTAACTTCGGGTAGCAAATTTGTACCATAATCATAGCAAACCTTGCGCCAGCAGCTAATTGGGCCCGCACAAAGCCATGGATTCGAGGAGCATCCCGAAATTTCTCCATCAGAGCGGGAAGGGTTTCTGGCATTTTATTGCGCGGGAACATGGTGCCGTAAACAGAGACAATGTCCTTGTGCAGAAGTCAAGAAAATCGCGGACCTGAACCGCGCGGTCTTGAAACCTGACGATGGCGAGTACGTTCAGGTGTCGCCCAAAAATTCGAACCATATTCCAGTGCAAGCCTGAGAAGCGCATTAGATCGAGCTTCAACACGTTGATCCTCGGCAGCAGTATCCAAAAAAGAACCTGTTTTCAAGGGAGAAATCAGCAAGGAAAGAAAACAAACAAAGACAAGAGTCAAACATGACCAAGTAAAGAAGCACACCTGTCATATCCGAGCTAGCGTCATTCGTTAATTGAAGCATAGAGTTCTCTCAAGAAGTGGCTTGGTTGGCCTCAGCAACCGCAGCTTCTTTAGCAGCCGTAGCTTCTTGAGCTTGTCGAAGTGCAACTTGTTCCCTTTCTGTCGCTTTTCGAGACTGCTCCATCACCAAGAGTACTTGTCTTTTCATGGATTGAAGCTGTTGGCGAAGATTCTCCAAATCTTGCGACGAACCTTTACTCGACGAATCTTCAATAAGTTCGACAGCAACATGTGTTTTCTTCAAATGGGACGAAGCAGGAAAAACTTCGGAAGGACGAGGAGTTGCAGTATAGTTGTCAAAAAGCAACTGAAAATAGAAGTTTCGACATCAATCATCAAGCAAATATAGATTTCCATTGATTCTCAAAGTATGTACATGGGTATTACAAAAGAAGGGTCCCTAGTGATCTACTGAAGCAGTTGCTGCTAAAACTACTAGGGCGACATCGCCAAAAGAGAGTAACAACTAAAAGAAAAGACAAGGTGGTCTACTTGACCTCCGGCTTCGACGAACTAGGAGCAGGAGTTGGATTGTATCCGAGGTAGGCAAGGATCTTCTTCGAGTTGGGCTTGGCAGCCTTAATCAGCGACTGCCACCTCTTCGTTTCCATCTCCTCCGTGTTTCCAACTCTTGCCCAGTCGACTTCTTGTTGGCTGTCAGCAACCAAGGCAATTGTACCTTCAACACCAACTTTCAACCCTTCTTGGCGAAGTTGGAGTCCAAGGTTTTCTTGAGAATTGAAGCACTTGGCGAGAGCAACAAAAGTTGCGGGTACCTCCTTCTTCTTGAAAAAGTATGGGAAAAGCCGCGACAGGCCAATCTTAGCTTCAGCAAGGCCGTCGCGGGCCTCATCACCATGGATTTCAAGAAGAGAAAGCGCGTCAAGGAGTTGGTCACCTTCAGGGTTTTCCAGCTCATATTCTTGATTTGTTCTCCCTGCATAAAGTAAAAAAGAGTTGGTCAAAGAAAAAAGGGAAAAAAGACGACACAAGGAAGCAGCAAAGATCTGAGCACTTACTAATAAAACGTCGACTTTGCGACTCCAAGCGAGTAAGGATTTCTTTTTCACGAGCAGATTGCTGAGTTATGTTTTCGCTCAGCGAAGTTTCCGCGTCGTGAAGTCTTTTCCGAAGATCTTCGACGGCAGCAGCATCTGCTTCAGCTTTCTCGCGAGCCTTTTCGCTTTGCTCTAACTTCACAGCAAGAGCGTCAGCGCGTTTGTTGGACTCCGCAAGAGTTTCTGCCATAATAGAAGACAAGTGAAACGTTGTGGCAAAAAAAGGCGGAATATACTCGCTAAGGAAAGAGATAAGAAAAAGGGGGCACCTTCAAGTTTAGCGGCATACTCACGGTACCCGAATTGAGTACCAAAGCGGATAAGCTCCTTCATGAAAGGCTGAAGAAAAGACCATAAAAAAGGATCAATATAGGAAGCGAAAAGTTCGACATCACCAAAAACTAAAGAGAGGGAGTTCAAAGCAATGAAATCAGTACATGGAAAAGAAACAACTTACTTCTTCCATTAAAGGAGTCGTGGAACAACCAATTAACATGGTAGGTTCCTTGGCTGGTTCCACCCTAGCTCTCTTTGGCGAAGGAGCTTGGGGGCTCACAGCTGGTGTCGGATGCTCTGTGTTTTGTTGAGGAGGCGAAGTTTCGTCGCCATCAGGCTGAGCTTCGGAAACAACTAAAGTACGGGACGTGCTCGTTTGAGCAATCGCGTCAATAGGTGTATTCTCATCTTCATCGCCACTACAACAAATAAAGCGACAAGATAAGAAAATAATTTGAAAAGTATCAAGAACAAACAAAATATAGTGCACCAAGAACTTACGAGCTGACAAGAGCAGCTTCGTAAGGATCGAAAGCCTTCTTTCAGCATCAGGTGCAGTTTCTCCGGCTGTGCAGCACCGGCTTTGGACGTGCCGGAATCAACAACCTCATCCCTCTTCCTCTTGTTCTTCGGAGAAGCAGCTGGGAGAGAAGAGCGTGTCGATGAGGTAGCCTCGTTTCAATCTCTTTTTCGAGAAGCCGCGGATTTTTGCGAACCCGCGACTTCACTATCGGCGAGAAGTACCCTGGTTGTCGTCGGTGACAACAGCCCGTTCTTCGACTTCCCCACCTTCGGGAAGGGGAGGAAGAGAAGCTAGAACAGGGTGGTTCTGCGAAAAACTAAGAGTGTTGACAAAAAGTTATGCAAAAAGGCGCTAGCAAAAAAGTAGTCGACATATACCAAAAACTCGAGAAGACAATATAATAGTTAGGAGGAAAAATTACCTCGGGAAGGGGATTGGTGCTACAAAATGGCTTAACGTGGCAAGAAGATGGAATGGTGTCCTTCTTGTTAAGCTTTGAAATTCTTCGAATCAACTTCTCCAAGTCCTTCACAGGGAGATCCTTGGAGAGCCTCTCGACATCTTCATCACCAGCATACATCCAAAGGGGATTTTTGCGAGCTTGCAGAGGCTGCACTCTAATCCTAAGGAAGTAGGCTGTGATTTGGATACCCGATAATTCCTTGCCACGGGTGTTCTGGAGCTCATGGATGCGAGTCATCAGCGCCTCTGTCGCCGATTTCTCTTCTTCGGTAGCTTCAGCGTCCCAGGATCGGCGGCGAAGAATCTTGGTTCTTCCATCAAAAGGAGCAATGTTATACTCCAATCAGAGCTCTCTTCGTGTACATAGAGCCATCTCTTGCGCCACCCTTGGACGGAGTCGGGGAATTGGACGTCGAAGTACTCGACGTCAGGACGAACACAGATAACAACGCCGCCGATGTTATAGGCGACGCCGTGGGAGCCATTACGGCGGAGGCAGAAGATGCGCTTCCACAAACCCAATTAGGTTGGACTCCGAGGAAGCATTCACACAATGTGATAAAAATCGACACGTGTAGGATAGAATTGGGCGTCAGCTGATGAAGCTGAAGCCCATAGACAAAAAGAAGACCTCGAAGAAACTCGTGGATAGGGGGAGAAAGACCGCGGATGAGATGGTCAACGAAACTGACCCGGTACTCCATTGGAGGCGATGGATAGCTCTCCTCCTTGGGGAAGCGCAGCGCGTTCTCCTTCTTGGTGAACCCCATCTTCTTCAGTAAGTTCATATCCTGGTTGGAGATCTTTGATCTCTCCCACTCCAGATCTTCGGCGGCCATCTTGGATTCTGGAGTGCTATGCCTAGTGAGCCGCGCGCGTGGTGGCATCAAATAGAGTGGAGAAGAAAGGTACGAGCGTGGTTGAGCGCAAAAGGCAGTGGAGAGCAGAAGAAGAACAGAGGTGCGGCGCGAGTGAAAGTATTGACGGAGGAAGACGAAGACCTTAAATAAAGGTGCGGTGAAACGACGCACCGTTGGATAAAGCGATTGCGGCATAGATGGTGTACACGTGGACAAGGGGTAAAAAGTAATTTCATTCCGACGAGAAAGAACAGGAGCTACAGTATGTGCGCCAGGAAAAGTGGAGGACGTGTGTCCCCCACTTGCACGACGTGTCAACTTGATAGGAAATTTGGGCCCATGAGACAGAGAGAGAGCAGTTCTCGTATGTTCCCGATACAGTGATCGTGGCTATCGTCAGCAATGATGTCACCTTGGCAAGAGAAAAACTCGACTATGAAGCTTGATAAGAATGTCGACATCAGAAGATTATTGATTTTTTCGAGAGCCTTTGATCAAATACAAGTTTTTTCCCAAATGCTCGGGGGCTACTTTGGAAAAAAGGAAAATTCGAGTATGACAAAATAGAAATGGCGAGAGTCTATGACCAAATGCAAGCATTCGTCCATAGCCTCGGGGGCTACTCCCATCGGGAGCGCTGGTCGCGCACCCGATAGATGTGAATAGCTCGAGAAGGAATAACAATATAGCGACAGAAGATATTAATCTGTTGAGCCTACAACCAAGCACAAGTCCTTGGCTGTAGCCTCGGGGGCTACTCCCATGGGGAACGCTGTTCGCGTGCCCGATGAAATTATGCAAAAATATAGAGAAAGAAAAAAAGAAGTGTGTATACACTACAAGAAAAGTTCTGATAGACAACGTCCCAAAATCGTCAACTAAGGGGCATTTTTCGTCGCCTATGGGCCTAACCCGACGATATGGGTTCCGTTGTCGAAACTGCGTCAGGCAAAGTCCAACGACGATTTTTCGGTCCGTCGCGCGGCGCCCTTCCGGAAAATCGGACCGTTGCGGAAGTGTTTTGAGCGTTGGCCGACGTCATGCAAACCGACACGTGGCGACGCCGTTAACGCCGTTAACGGCGTTAACCGGCTGAAACCCCGTGGTAGATGGTAGGCCCACACGAGGCCTGCCACGTCTTAAGCGGGCCGGGCCAGATGACATAGTTTGACCGGTCAACTATATAGCTGGGCTGGTCCATTAGTTACGTGGGCCGGGCCTAACCTCTAAGGTTGACTGGTCAAAACTTAAATGGGTCGGCCCATTTAACATGTGGGGTCCACCTTACAGCAACTGGGCCGGCCCAAGAAGCAAGTGGGCCGGGCCAAAAACATAGGTGGGTCCCACTTTCCTGTTAAAAGGCCGGCCCATTTAGTGTGTGGGGTCCACCGTATAGCAAGTGGGCCGGCCCAACAAGCTAGTGGGCCGGCCAAAAACACAGTGGGTCCAACTTTCCAGTTAAAGGGTCGGCCCATTTAGTTTGTGGGGTCCACCATATAGCAAGTGGGCCGGCCCAACAAAATAGTGGGCCGGGCCAAAAACACAGGTGGGTCCCACTTTCCTGTTAAAGGGCCGGCCCATTTAGTATGTGGGGCCCACCATATAGCAAGTGGGCTGGCCCACCAAGATAGTGGGCCGGGCCAAAAACACAGGTGGGTCCCACATTCCTGTTAATGGGCCGGCCCATTTGGTATGTGGGGTCCACCATATAGAAAGTGGGCCGGCCCAACAAGATAGTGGGCCGAGCCAAAACACAGGTGGGTCCCACCTTCCTATTAAAGGGCCGGCCCATTTGGTGTGTGGGGTCCACCATATAGAAAGTGGGCCGGCCCAACAAGATAGTGGGCCGGGCCAAAAACACAGGTGGGTCCCACCTTCCTATTAAAGGGCCGGCCCATTTACCATGTGGGACCACCATAGAGCAAGTGGGCCGGCCCAATAAGCATGTGGAGCCCATTATCGTGTAACCGGGCCGGCCTACTAAAGAAGTGGGCCGGCCCAAAATGAAAGTGGGTCCCACACTACTGTAAGTGGGCCGGCCCAATCTGTTGTAGGGCCCTACTTGTTTGACTAGTCAACTTGCATTAAATTTCATGAGCCTAAAATCTGATTTCAATGATACACACAAGTACATACACAAATAAAACAAATAGGAAAATTACAAGGCAATTAATGTGCCCAAATAAAAAAATTACATAGAATCATTGAGGACTTCTATTAGCATCATCAATAACACGTTGACATTTGGCAATCGCCTTGATTGAATCTTGTGTACTCTTTGTCAACATATCAGCTACAGATCTTAAAGCAGCAATACCATGTCTTTTATAAAGTACAGCCTTGAGATATTTACTGTCTGATGAAAGAAATGGTCTAGGTTGACGGCTATGAGAAGATGCATCAGAAGAAAGATCAGAACTTTTTGTGGGCCTCACTGGTAATGAAGATTGCTTCATCACAACTGCATTCTGATAATAATGCAAAAAGAGTTAAACGATGAACTATGCAAACATTTATTATGCAATGTAGATATAAGATAATAACAAGTTGCATAAATAAGACATGTATGGAACTTGTACTAAGCACAAACTTACATCATAATGTTGCACAGGGTCGCTACAGATCCTTTTTTGGCGACTATCTTCTAATGATGACTGCTTCATTAAAACTGCATTCTGGTAACATTGTAAACATAGTTACAACAATTAACTATTCAAACATGTATTACGCAATGTAGAGATCAGATAACAGCATGTAGCAGAAATAAGCACAAGATAAGATAAGATGCATGTACTAAGCACATACTGGCTCACTGCAGGTCCTTCTCTTGCGTGCACTAGTCGTGGTCAACATGCCTATCATTTTAGGTTCAGCCATCAAGTGAAATGCTAATCCTCCTGCTCCATTGTCCTTAATCTGTGTTTAGATATCACATTTAAGACCAAGTCAGCTGGTTTCAAATAACAAAAAACTTGAGCTGCCAAATGAATAAGCCAATATTTACCAGATATCAGATTAAAACCAACTAGATGTTGCTTTGCATGAGATACGAATTTCAGACATTCAGATTTAGAGTAGGGTAATGCCAAGGTTTTACATATAAAGTACTTTCGATAAATAAGAGTGTCGAACCCAACGAGGAGCAGAAGGTGTTGACAAGCAGTTTCGATGAAGGATTCACTGTAAATGCTCACAGACAAGTATTCAGGGGGTTTTGATATTGCAGATAAATAAAGTACAAGTAAATAAAATGCGAGAGAAATAATTGCAGCGAGTGGCCCAATCCTTTTTAGCACAAAGGACAAGCCGGTTTGTTTACTTATAATGACCAAACGTTCCCGAGGACACATGGGGATTTTAGTCTAGTGCTTTCGCTACATACTGATTAATCTTCATTGTTTTGATAAGTGTTGTGTGGGTGAACCTATGCTAATGCACCGCCCTTCCTAGGACTAATACATACTTGTGATTATACCCCTTGCAAGCATCCGCAACTACAAGAAAGTAATTAAGATAAATCTAACCACAGCCTTAAACTCTGAGATCCTGCGATCCCTCCTGCATCGATATACTAACGGGGGCTTAGGTTTCTGTCACTCCGGCAACCCCGCAATTAGCAACCGAATACAAGATGCACTCCCCTAGGCCCATAAATGGTGAAGTGTCGTGTAGTCGACGTTCACACGACACCACTAGAAGAATGACACCACAACTTAAATATCATAACATTGAATATTACTCAACCATAATTCACTACTAGCATTTAGACTTCACCCATGTCCTCAAGAACTAAACGAACTACTCACGAGACATCATATGGAATACAATCAGAGGTGATATGATGATGAATAACAATCTGAACATAAACCTTGGTTCAATGGTTTCACTCAATAGCATCTACAACAAGTATAGAATAACACCGGGAGAGTTTCCCCTATCAAACAATCAAGATTTAACCCGAATTGCTACAGCGATGACGAGGTGCAGCGGTGGTGATGGCGGTGTAGATGGTGGAGATGATGATGATGATGATGGAGATGATGTCCCGCTCGATGACGATGGCGATGGCGTCGATTTCCCCCTCCGGGAGGGAATTTCCCCGGCGGATTCCTGCCCGCCGGAGAGCTCTTTTCTCTCTGGTGTTCTCCGCCCCGCAGAGGCGGCTGTAACCCTTCGTGAGGTCCTCTCTGTGGCTTAGGTTTTCGGGACGAAGGAGTACGCGAAGAAAAGGAGGCGAAAGGGGCTGTGGGGCCCCCAGAGCACAGGGTGGCGCGGCCAGGCCATGGGCCGCGCCGCCCTATGGTCTGGGCCCACAGTGGCTCTTCTCCTCTTCCCCTTTTGGCTCCCTCCGTCATCTGGAAAAATAGGAATTTACGTGAAATTCCCTTCCACAGTTGATCTTCCGAAATATTGCGTTCTGACGGTGCTTTTTCCAGCAGAATCCTGGCTCCGGTGCTTGATCCTCCAATGATGATGAAACATGCAAAATAGATGAAATAACATAAGTATTGTGTCCCAATATGAAATATATCAATGAATAACAGCAAATTATGATACAAAATAGTGATGCAAATTGGACGTATCAACTCCCCCAAGCTTAGACCTCGCTTGTCCCCAAGCGAAACTGAGCTCGATAAACAAGACCACATGTTTATGGAGTGAAGAGTCGATAAATAAAATACGGACAAGAAGCATCATATTAATTCACACAAGACATTCTAGTAAACAACTTCCTCATATAACTCATCTTGAAATAAGTAAAGAGAAATCACAAGTAAAGGTGCATAAGAAATCATAATTGGTGATGGCAAACTTTGTTCTTGGTCAGAGAACTACTAACGGATTGTACTTCTAAGCAAAGCTTTCATATTAGAATTTATAGCTTCAAAGTAATATTCATTCAGATAAAATTGGTACTAAACAGGAAAGCATAAAAGACATGATTAACTGAATCATAGCATAAATGATTGGTTCACAACAACTCAATTGCTTGCTTGAGATAGAGGGAAATAGGTTTACTGACTCAACATAAAAGTAAAAGACAGGCCCTTCGCAGAGGGAAGCAGGGATTAAATCATGTGCTAGAGCTTTTCAAGTTTTGAAATCATATAAAGAGCATAAAAGTAATATTTTGAGAGGTGTTTGTTGTTGTCAACGAATGGTAGCGGGCACTCTAACCCCCTTGCCAAACGAACCTTCAAAGAGCGGCTCCCATGAGGGACGGCATCTCTACCAGCAAGGTAGATCATCCCCCTTCTCTTTTGTTTACACATGTATTTTAGTTTTATTATGGGTGACACTCCCCCAACCTTGGCTTTCTCAATCCATGGCTAACCGAATCCTCGGGTGCCTTCCAACATTCACATACCATGGAGGAGTGTCTATTGCAAAATTAAGTTGCTTACTGATGAATCAGAGCAAAACATGTGAAGAGAATTATTAATGAAAGTTATTAATTGGGGCTGGGAACCCCGTTGCCAGCTCTTATTGCAAAATTATTGGATAAGCGGATGTGCCGCTAGTCCATTGGTGAAAGTCCGCCCAACAAGATTGAAAGATAAAACACCACATACTTCCTCATGAGCTATAAAACATTGACACAAATAAAGAGTAGTAGTTTGAATTATTTAAAGGTAGCACATGAAGTATTTACTTGGAATGGCAGAAAATACCATGTAGTAGGTAGGTATGGTGGACACAGATGGCATAGGTTTGGTCTAAGGTTATGGATGTATGAGAAGCATTTCCTCTCGATACAGGTCTTTGGCTAGCAAGGTTTGATAGCAAGCATAAAGGTTGAGGGAAACAAACAAATATACATATGATAGAAACAATCATGCATCTTTCTCATAAGCACAAGCAATTTTAACTTTAGAATACTAAGCATAGAGATAATAGAATAATGTATCTAAGTGTATTTCTCTCTTTCATTAAACATCAAGATGTTGTTGCTATTGACCAATGCTAAGTTTGCCAAAACCAAATAGATTTACTTGATGCTCCCAAAGTGATATCAATACTCATGTCAAGAGTAATCATATAATGGAGATTGCAAACTAAAATAAGGTGTGCAAAAAGTAAATGATAAGACTTCTCATTAATATTCCATAACGATAACTCACACCAACGGATACATAGATAACTAACTAAGAGAGATACTTCCACATTGCATACTATTCCATATAATAACTTCCCTACTCATGATATGACACTACTTGATAGTAAAAGATAAAGGTAATGATGATGTGATACCGCGGCACTCCCCCAAGCTTGGAACAAACCAAGGGGATGCCAATACCGATGATGAATTACTCCTTCGGTGATGATGGTGATGGATTCCTCTCGCGCTTCATAAGGATCTCCTTCAGCTTCAGCTTCTCAATTTTGTAATTCTGCACCAAAACCTGAAGAGACTCATTGTTACCCGAGTGTGGCGGTGACGGCCTTGTGCTGGGATTTGAGTAATATTCCAGCATTCTGCGAAGTCGCTGGTTCTCCTCCTGAAGTATCTCCACTTCCCTCCTTAGAGCACGATATTGATCACAAAACTCATCAGCAACCCGTATTGCTTCCTCCACACAAGGGAAAGAGTCGAGGTCCAGAGCAGGCGGAAGAGCTCCCTGCAAGTTATGAGAAAAAGAACGCCCAGTGTTAACCGATCCCACCAAGATTGGCTTACTCCTCGTAGTTTCCCACTCTCCTTTTGCTGATGCTATCTTCTCCTTCTCCTTATTGATCCTTTCATCTATCTCTTCCCTCCAAGGCCCCTTGTCTTTGTTGTTGGAGACCATGGTGCTTCTAGATCAAAACAAATCTGGCAGAAAACAGCTCGAAACAAAACACGACGAGAAAACGATATTACGGACCTCCAGGGGTCCGGGGGATTATATAGCAAATATTTTTACGACAAAAGGAAGGTTCCAGGTCGAAAACGAGTCGGAAAGGGGCAACGAGGCGGCAGACCATAGGTCGGCGCGGCCAGGGTGGGGCCCGCGCCGGCCTATGGTGGCACGCCCTCGCGCGTCTTTTCCACTCCGTTTCGATTCCGTAATTTTTCATATTTTCCAAAAACAGCAGAAATAATGTTCGGAAAGGTAAACGCGGACTTTTTATTACCTATACTGTTACCTATTCAAAGAGTTCTGGCGGACTGTCAATTTGTCCTTTGATGAAAGCCTCCGGTGTTTCCACTTGAATAATATCAACATCAACATTATAAGAATCGCCCGAGATATAATGCTTGAGTCTTTGTCCATTCACCACTTGTGTGGCATTGCCTTGGAGAGAGCTAATTTTAATTGCTCCTGAACGATACACCTCCTCAACAACATATGGTCCTTCCCACTTCGAGAGTAATTTCCCTGCAAAGAATCTGAGACGAGACCGATACAATAGAACTTGATCTCCAACATTAAATTCTCTTTTGATGATCCTTCTATCATGCCATTTCTTAACTTTTTCTTTAAAGAGTTTAGCATTTTCATAAGCTTCACTTCTCCATTCATCTAGAGAACTTAATTGCAACAACCTCTTATTACCGGCTAATTTAGGATCTTTATTTAGTTCTCTAACAGCCCAATAAGCTTTGTGCTCTAGTTCTAGAGGTAAATGACAAGCTTTTCCATAAACCATTTTATAAGGTGACATTCCCATAGGATTTTTATAAGCAGTTCTATAAGCCCATAGTGCTTCTTTCAATTTGCTAGGCCAATTCTTTCTAGATTTATTAACAGTCTTACCTAAGATAGCTTTAATCTCTCTATTTGATAATTCTACTTGACCACTAGTTTGAGGGTGATAAGCAGAAGCAATTCTATGATTAATACCATACTTAGCAAGAGTTTTTCTAAAACCCCCATGAATAAAATGAGAACCTCCATCAGTCATAATATATCTAGGTACTCCAAATCTAGGAAATATAACATCTACAAGCATTTTTATAGAGGTCTCACCATCAGCACTTTTTGTAGGTATAGCTTCTACCCATTTAGTAACATAATCAACAGCGACAAGTATATGAGTGTTACCGTCTGAAGAAGGGAAAGGTCCCATGAAGTCGAATCCCCAACAATCGAATGGTTCAATAACAAGAGTATAATTCATAGGCATTTCATTGCGTCTGGAGATATTACCAACTCTTTGACATTCATCACAAGATAAAATAAATTTCCTTGCATCTTTGAAGAGTGTTGGCCAATAAAAACCTGATTGTAGAACCTTTTGCGCGGTTCTATCTCCAGCGTGATGTCCTCCATAAACACTACCATGACATTTATTCAATATCTCCTGTTGTTCATATTCAGGAACACATCTTCGCATAATACCATCCACTCCTTCTTTATATAAGTGTGGGTCATCCCAAAAATAATGCCTCAAGTCATAAAAGAATTTCCTTCTTTGCTGAGCTGAAAAGGTTGGAGGCAAATACTTCGAAACAATAAAGTTAGCATAATCTGCATACCAAGGGCTCTCTCGCGAGCTCACCTTTATTACAGCCAATTGTTCATTTGGAAAATTATCATTAACAGGAACAGGATCATAAGCAATATTTTCCAATCTAGACAAATTATCAGCAACAGGATTATCAGCACCTTTCCTATCTATAATATGTAAATCAAATTCTTGCAAAAGAAGTACCCATCTAATAAGCCTTGGCTTAGCATCTTTCTTTGTCATAAGGTATCTAATTGCAGCATGATCAGTATGAATTGTAACTTTCGAATCAACAATATAGGGTCTAAACTTATCACAAGCAAAGACTACAGCTAACAATTCTTTTTCAGTTGTAGCATAATTTCTTTGAGCAGCATCAAGAGTCTTACTAGCATAATGAATAACATTTAATTTTTTTCTACCCGCTGTCCAAGAACAGCGCCTACAGCAAAATCACTAGCATCACACATAATTTCAAAAGGCAAATTCCAATCAGGAGGTTCAACTACAGGAGCAGTTGTTAAGGCTTTCTTTAGAGTTTCAAAAGCTTCCTTACAATCATCATCAAAAACAAAAGGTACATCTTTTTGAAGAAGATTAGTAAGAGGCTTTGAAATTTTAGAGAAATCTTTAATAAATCTCCTATAAAACCCAGCATGACCAAGAACACTACGAATACCTTTAACATCCCTCGGATAGGGCATCTTCTCAATTGCTTCAACTTTAGCTCTATCAACTTCAATACCTCTCTCGGAAATTTTATGTCCCAATACAATTCCTTCATTAACCATAAAGTGGCATTTCTCCCAATTAAGAACAAGGTTAGTTTCTTCACATCTCTGCAAAACTTTATCGAGGTTTCGCAGCAATTATCAAAAGAATTCCCATAGACAGAAAAATCATCCATGAACACCTCTACAATACTTTCACAAAAACCATGAAAAATAGCAGACATGCATCTTTGAAAAGTAGCAGGAGCATTACATAAACCAAAAGGCATACGCCTATAAGCATAAGTTCCATAAGGACAAGTAAAAGTGGTTTTCTCTTGATCTTTAGCTTTAACAGCAATTTGTGAAAACCCAGAATAACCATCAAGAAAGCAAAAATGAGTATTTTTAGACAACCTCTCTAACATTTGATCAATAAAGGGTAAAGGGTAATGATCTTTCTTAGTAACTTTATTAACTTTTCGAAAATCAATGCACATTCTATAACCTACAACTATTCTTTGAGGAATAAGCTCATCATTATCATTAGGCACAACAGTCATTCCTCCTTTCTTAGGAACACAATGAACAGGACTAACCCATCTACTATCAGCAATAGGATATATAATACCAGCTTCAAGGAGTTTTAATACCTCGTTTCTTACCACTTCCTTCATCTTCGGAATTAGACGACGTTGATGTTCAACAACAGGCTTTGCATCATCTTCCATATTAATAGCATGTTGGCAAATAGAAGGAGAAATCCCTTTCAAATCATCAAGAGTATAGCCAATAGCTCCTCGGTGTTTCTTCAATATTTCCAATAACCTTTCTTCCTCAATCTCTGAAAGCTTAGAACTAATAATAACAGGATATATTTTCTTATCATCAATATGAGCATATTTAAGATTATCAGGTAAAGGCTTTAAATCAAAAACAGGATCTTCCTTCGGTGGCGGTGTTGTACCCAAATCTTCCACCGGTAAATCATGCTTGAGAATAGGTTGGCGACGAAAAATTTCCTCAAGCTCATCTCTTTCTTTCCTAAAAGCTTCACTTTCACTATTCTCCAAATGTTGCTGCAAAGGATTATTAGGAACAAGAACAATAGATGCACACTGCTCCATTTTAAAATCATTACTAGGCAAGTCAGCTTTATAAGGAGTTTTGGTAAATTTAGAAAAGTTAAATTCATAAGGTTCACCAGCAAATCTAGTCAAAATTTTCTCTTTCTTACAATCTATAATAGCTCCACAAGTATTTAGAAAAGGTCTACCAAAAATGATAGGACAATAATCACTAGCAGCAGAACCAAGTACCAAAAAGTCAGCAGGATATTTAATCTTACCACATAGAACTTCCACATCTCGAACAATACCAATTGGAGAAATAGTTTCTCTATTAGCCAGATGAATAACCACATCAATATCTTCAAGTTCACAAGAACCAATTTCGTGCATAATCTCCGTGTAAAGTTCATAAGGAATAGCACTAACACTTGCACCAATATCACATAAACCATAATAGCAATGATCACCAATTCTAACAGATAGCATAGGAACACTAACTTGTTTGGATTTATTAGGATGTGAAACAATATTAGAAGCATCTTCACAGAAAATAATATGACCATCCTCCACATTTTCAGTCACAAGATCTTTAACTATAGCAACAGCAGGTTCAATTTTAATTTGTTCTTCAGGTTCTTTAGGTTTCTTTTCACTTTTATTAACTGCACTAGATATGACAGAGTACTCCTTCATTTTAGCAGGGAAAGGAGTTTTTTCAATATAAGCTTCAGGAATAACATTATCAACAGTTTCAACCACTACACATTTGTTTACAGATGAATCAACTTTATCCTTATACGGTTCATGATACTTATCAAAATTCTTTTTAGGCAGTTCATAATGAGAGGCAAAAGCTTTATAAAGATTTGCAACAACTTGGGAATCAAGACCATATGTAGCACTCATATTACGAAATTTATCAGTATCCATAAAAGCTTCAATGCATTTATAATCATAAATTATACCTGATTCTCTATCTTTGTCATTCTCCCATCCTTCAGTATTTTCTTGGATCCGATCAAGAAGGTCCCTTTTAAACTCTTCATTCTTGCGTGTAAATGATCCAGAACAAGAAGTATCCAGCAAGGTCTTGTCTTGAAAAGAAAGTCTTGCATAGAAATTATCAATAATAACATTACCAGGAAGCTCATGAATGGGGCATTTGAGCATTAAAGACTTCAATCTCCCCCAAGCTTGGGCGATACTCTCTCCATCATGAGGCCAGAAATTATATATGCGGTTCCGATCTTTGTGAATTTCACTTGGAGGATAAAATTTGGAATAGAATAAAGGCACAATGTCCTCCCAATCAATAGAATCACCATTCTTCAGCAATTTATACCAGTGCGCCGCTTTACCAGACAGCGATATAGTGAATAGTTTCTTCCTAACTTCATTCATAGAAATACCTGCACATTTGAATAACCCGCATAATTCATGCAAAAACAATAAATGATCACCAGGATGGACAGTTCCATCCCCTTCATAGCGGTTATCCATAACACGTTCAATAATTTTCATAGGTATTTTATATGGTACTACTTCCTCACCTGGCGCTTCATCCACTACCGTTGCAGTAGTAGTAGATTTCCCAAATAGAAATTGAAGAGAAGATCTCTCCATAATGATTTATAGCAGCAGGCAGAAATAAAATCAGCACAAACAGTAAAAGTTTTCCTTACCAATTCCACTTACCAATAGCGCTTCACTCCCCGGCAACGGCGCCAGAAAATAGTCTTGATGACCCACAAGTATAGGGGGTGTATCGTAGTACTTTCGATAAATAAGAGTGTCGAACCCAACGAGGAGCAGAAGGTGTTGACAAGCAGTTTCGATGAAGGATTCACTGTAAATGCTCACAGACAAGTATTCAGGGGGTTTTGATATTGCAGATAAATAAAGTACAAGTAAATAAAATGCGAGAGAAATAATTGCAGCGAGTGGCCCAATCCTTTTTAGCACAAAGGACAAGCCGGTTTGTTTACTTATAATGACCAAACGTTCTTGAGGACACATGGGGATTTTAGTCTAGTGCTTTCGCTACATACAGCTGATTAATCTTCATTGTTTTGATAAGTGTTGTGTGGGTGAACCTATGCTAATGCACCGCCCTTCCTAGGACTAATACATACTTGTGATTATACCCCTTGCAAGCATCCGCAACTACAAGAAAGTAATTAAGATAAATCTAACCACAGCCTTAAACTCTGAGATCCTGCGATCCCTCCTGCATCGATATACTAACGGGGGCTTAGGTTTCTGTCACTCCGGCAACCCCGCAATTAGCAACCGAATACAAGATGCACTCCCCTAGGCCCATAAATGGTGAAGTGTCGTGTAGTCGACGTTCACACGACACCACTAGAAGAATGACACCACAACTTAAATATCATAACATTGAATATTACTCAACCATAATTCACTACTAGCATTTAGACTTCACCCATGTCCTCAAGAACTAAACGAACTACTCACGAGACATCATATGGAATACAATCAGAGGTGATATGATGATGAATAACAATCTGAACATAAACCTTGGTTCAATGGTTTCACTCAATAGCATCTACAACAAGTATAGAATAACACCGGGAGAGTTTCCCCTATCAAACAATCAAGATTTAACCCGAATTGCTACAGCGATGACGAGGTGCAGCGGTGGTGATGGCGGTGTAGATGGTGGAGATGATGATGATGATGATGGAGATGATGTCCCGCTCGATGACGATGGCGATGGCGTCGATTTCCCCCTCCGGGAGGGAATTTCCCCGGCGGATTCCTGCCCGCCGGAGAGCTCTTTTCTCTCTGGTGTTCTCCGCCCCGCAGAGGCGGCTGTAACCCTTCGTGAGGTCCTCTCGTGGCTTAGGTTTTCGGGACGAAGGAGTACGCGAAGAAAAGGAGGCGAAAGGGGCTGTGGGGCCCCAGAGCACAGGGTGGCGCGGCCAGGCCTTGGGCCGCGCCGCCCTGTGGTCTGGGCCCACAGTGGCTCTTCTCCTCTTCCCCTTTTGGCTCCCTCCGTCATCTGGAAAAATAGGAATTTACGTGAAATTCCCTTCCACAGTTGATCTTCCGAAATATTGCGTTCTGACGGTGCTTTTTCCAGCAGAATCCTGGCTCCGGTGCTTGATCCTCCAATGATGATGAAACATGCAAAATAGATGAAATAACATAAGTATTGTGTCCCAATATGAAATATATCAATGAATAACAGCAAATTATGATACAAAATAGTGATGCAAATTGGACGTATAATAATGCCAAGGTTTTACACATAAAGTAAACTGGCATTAAGAATGACCAAATGTCAGGTTCAAATCACCCTCGAAGTTTCTCCAAGACAAGCATATCAAATAGGCAGAAACATAGTAAAGCATGAATGGCATTGCTATGGCAGGGTTCCAAGTGTTAATCTCTTGCATAAGGAACAATGCATATAGGTTATAGATAATAACGGAAGTAAACTGCCAAAATTACCAACCAAGAACTCAGATTCCAACCTTACCTAGCGTCCCCGCTGTTAATGTTGGATGTTCTAATAAGTGGTTCGCATGATCAATCCCTAGGAAAAATAACATTGACAAGTCAGTCTACGATAATACAAAGACCAGACATGCACGCATCAATAACTATATAAGCTAAAGACGAGGTATAAGAGCAAGCAGATTGGAAATGCACATAGCATGATTATAAAAGCAGTGTGAGAATAGCAGACACGAGAAAACAGCTAGCGGTGAGCTAATGACGTGGTATAAGAACAAGCAGATTGGAAATGCCCATAGCACGACTATAAAAGCAGTGCGACAATAGCATGCAGTACAAAAACAGTTGGCAGCAAATGAATGGGTACAAGGCTATAAATATGTGGATGCACACAGGTGTCAGTAGAATGAACAGGATGGTAGCGACCGGATAATGCTTTTGTACTGTACAATATTTAAACAAACTTCATGCGAAGCAACACATCAAGAAAGTTAACGGCATATGAGATCTGCAAATAACTACACAAAACATGGCTAAAGAAACACCGCGATCTAACGGGCCAGCGTACTAACCAAGCTGCGGCGGGGTGGACGGGGGCGGCAACTTGCATTCCAGCGGCGGCGAACGCGGGAGACGATGAATCGACCCTGTTTCAGTAGAAGCGGGCGTTAGTGAAGCAGATCTGGTTGGCTGGCAAGGTATTCGGTGAAGTTGATACAGCCGCTGCGGCGAGGTAGTCGGTGGCGAGGTCGGCGGTGAAGCAGATCCGTCGGTGGCGAGGTCGGCGGTGAAGCAGATCCGTCGGTGACGAGGGCGGCGGGGGAGCGGATCAGGTGGGTGGACAGCCAACACGATCAAGGCTACGCTGTGGAGGAGTATGCCGGCGGCGAAGCAGATCTAGTACTGTAGAGAGTCAGAGCTTTGGCGTGTGAGAGTATTTTTGAGCTAATGGGGCGAATGGTTGGTGGGTGGGTGTGGGCCTGTGGGGAGGGTTCGGGATCTAGGCAAGATATTTCATTGTTACCGAATGAGCCCTCCATGGTCGGTGGGTTGTAGCTTCCGGACCAGGGTTAAAAGGGTAAAACTGGTCACGGGATTTTCGAATGGATGCGGCGGGATGATTTGGCGCGCGGCCGAAATTTTCAGTTTCAAGCTACGAGCAGAACGACAAAAATAATGTTCTTCCCCAGGGAGCTCTCATTTCTTCCTCTTCTCTTTCTCTCTCGAGTCTCTCCCACTCCCCCGGCTCCTCTCCCCCTTCTCTCCGGCGGCCTCGCCGGCCGGAGACGAGGCCGACTTCTCTCTGTATATTGTACACCCTCCGAACTAAATTAATTGATTCAACTTTCCTTAGACGTGTATGTATCTAGAGTAAAAACATGTGTGGATACATCCATATTTAGATAAGCAAAGTTGAGTCAGCTAATTTGGATCCGAGGGAGTTAGTGTTGTTGTAAGCTTAGATCCAGTGTTTCCCATGAGCAGAATGGCGCAATGGAGTCGGGGATCTCGTCATCGGCTTCAGATCTGGCCTATGGTGAATCTGGCGGATCTTGCCGGCCAAACCCCGATCTGGTGCCATCAATGTGATGGCGCTAACGGTGAGGCTTGCTTTGGTCAGTGCTTCAGATCTGGCCAATGGGGAAGTCAAGCTGCTAAAGTTCACAAGCTCGGGGCATACGACGGCGTCATCCGTCTTGCCCGTGCACATCTTGGACTTTCAGCGGCCCTTCTCAGAGCCAATATGCCGTTGCTGAGGCCCTTCTTCTCCTTCGTCCTGGCGACTACCGGCGACACCGTCCCAAGTGGTGCGTCCCCGGCGACGGAGTTGCTGGAAAGGATGCGGAGCAGAGATCTGATGTGCGGTCGAGAAGGACTCGATTGATTTTCTTCTATATGTTTTGGGGTCCTTTTTGTAAAGTTGCAGGTTCTATTAGTTATTGTCTAGTACTTTTGGTCCTCTATGTAATTTTTTGGACTAGTTTCCATTGGCACTGATAAACTTGAATTTTGACAAGTTCACGGGGAAAAAAATTCCTTTGCACATATGGCCTATCATGTATAAACATTCTTGAGATTTAAACTATATGTAATGTGCCATGCATTAACCCTAAACCATATATATGTAACTAACCCTAGCTGATCAAACCCTACTTAATTAAAACAAATAACCCTAAACTATACGCATGCACTTTATGCGCAAAGGCGCGGGTGCCTCTAATAATGTGTGTGCGCACTCGATCGATGATCCCTAAACCTTATACAACCCTGAAACCCTAATCCCTAATCCCTAAACCCTAAACACCCTAAACACTAAACCCTAGACCCTAAACCCTAACCCTAACCCTAAACCCTAATTAAACCCTATATATAGGCCAACGACACTTAATTGTGCATCAAGCAGGCCAGGGGTGCCTCGCGGTCCTCTAATAAAATTAAATGTGCCATGCATTAACCCTAAACCATATATATGTAACTAACCATAGCTAATCAACCCTACTTAATGAAAACACATAACCCTAAACTATACTAGCTATAACCCGATCTAATAAAAACATGCTCTATATATAGCAGCTAGCTAGCAAACCGTAGATTAACACCAATTAATATATACATGGCCTATATCGATCATGTTGTATAACATATCCCTGAGATTCATTAATTAATTATATAATTATCGTGATAAATTAATTAACTTTAATTTTGACAAGTTCTCTCGAATGAAAACACATTTGATTAAGTTGCCTCATAATATATATATATAATTAGTGTGCATGCATGGCCTACCATGCATTCGTGCATATATTTTAATGTATATTTGAACATATTCTTGGGGATTTCAATCTCTCTCTCGATCATCTATATATCGTTGGTGGCCAAAAAACACACATATATATGCATGCAATTTATGCGTAAAGGCGCGGGTGCCTCTAATAATGTGTGTGCGCACTCGATCGATGATCCCTAAACCTTAAACAACCCTAAAACCTTAAATCCCTAATCCCTAAACCCTAAACACCCTAAACACTAAACCCTAAACCCTAGACCCTAAACGTACCCTAACCCTAACCCTAACCCTAACCCTAAACCCTAGCTAATCCTAAACCCCAATTAAACCCTATGTATAGGCCAACGACACTTAATTGTGCATCGATCGAGCGGGTCATGGGTGCCTCGCGATCCTCTAATAAAATTAAATGTGCCATGCATTAACCCTAAACCATATATATGTAACTAACCCTAGCTAATCAACCCTACTTAATTAAAACACATAACCCTAAACTATACTAGCTAGCTATAACCCGATCTAATAAAAACATGCTCTATATATAGCAGCTAGCTAGCAAACCGTAGATTAACACCAATTAAAATATACATGGCCTATATCGATCATGTTGTATAACATATCCCTGAGATTCATTAATTAATTATATAATTATCGTGATAAATTAATTAACTTGAACTTTGACAAGTTCTCTCGAATGAAAACACATTTGATTAAGTTGCCTCATAATATATATATAATTAGTGTGCATGCATGGCCTACAATGCATTCGTGCATATATTTTAATGTATATTTGAACATATTCTTGGGGATTTCAATCTCTCTCTCTCTCTCGATCATCTATATATCGTTGGTGGCCCAAAAAACACACATATATACGCATGCAATTTATGCGTAAAGGCGCGGGTGCCTCTAATAATGTGTGTGCGCACTCGATCGATGATCCCTAAACCTTAAACAACCCTAAAACCTTAAATCCCTAATCCCTAAACCCTAAACACCCTAAACACTAAACCCTAAACCCTAGACCCTAAACGTACCCTAACCCTAACCCTAACCCTAAACCCTAGCTAATCCTAAACCCCAATTAAACCCTATGTATAGGCCAACGACACTTAATTGTGCATCGATCGAGCGGGTCATGGGTGCCTCGTGATCCTCTAATAAAATTAAATGTGCCATGCATTAACCCTAAACCATATATATGTAACTAACCCTAGCTAATCAACCCTACTTAATTAAAACACATAACCCTAAACTATACTAGCTAGCTATAACCCGATCTAATAAAAACATGCTCTATATATAGCAGCTAGCTAGCAAACCGTAGATTAACACCAATTAAAATATACATGGCCTATATCGATCATGTTGTATAACATATCCCTGAGATTCATTAATTAATTATATAATTATCGTGATAAATTAATTAACTTGAACTTTGACAAGTTCTCTCGAATGAAAACACATTTGATTAAGTTGCCTCATAATATATATATAATTAGTGTGCATGCATGGCCTACAATGCATTCGTGCATATATTTTAATGTATATTTGAACATATTCTTGGGGATTTCAATCTCTCTCTCTCTCGATCATCTATATATCGTTGGTGGCCCAAAAAACACACATATATACGCATGCACTTTATGCGTAAAGGCGCGGGTGCCTCTAATAATGTGTGTGCGCACTCGATCGATGATCCCTAAACCTTAAACAACCCTAAACCCCTAAATCCCTAATCCCTAAACCCTAAACACCCTAAACACTAAACCCTAAACCCTAACCCTAACCCTCTACCCTAGCTAACCCTAAACCCTAATTAAACCCTATGTATAGGCCAACGTCACTTAATTGTGCATCGAGCAGCCCAGGGGTGCCTCGCGGTCCTCTAATTAAATTAATTGTGCCATGCATTAACCCTAAACCATATATATGTAACTAACCCTAGCTAATTAACCCTACTTAATTAAAACACATAACCCTAAACTATACTAGATATAACCCGATCTAATAAAAACATGCTCTATATATAGCAGCTAGCTAGCAAACCGTAGATTAACACCAATTAAAATATACATGGCCTATATATATCGATCATGTTGTATAACATATCCCTCAGATTCATTAATTAATTATATAATTATCGTGATAAATTAATTAACTTGAATTTTGACAAGTTCTCTCGAATGAAAACACATTTGATTAAGTTGCCTCATAATATATATATAATTAATTAGTGTACATGCATGGCCTACCATGCATTCGTGCATATATTTTAATGTATATTTGAACATATTCTTAGGGATTTCAATCTCTCTCTCGATCATCAATATATCGTTGGTGGCCAAAAACACACACACATATATATATACGCATGCAATTTATGCGTAAAGGCGCGGGTGCCTCTAATAATGTGTGTGCGCACTCGATCGATGATCCCTAAACCTTAAACAACCCCTAAAACCTTAAATCCCTAATCCCTAATCCCTAAACCCTAAACACTAAACCCTAGACCCTAGACCCTAACCCTAACCCTAACCCTAACCCTAAACCCTAGCTAACCCTAAACCCTAATTAAACCCTATGTATAGGCCAACGACACTTAATTGTGTGCATCGAGCAGGCCAGGGGTGCCTCGCGGTCCTCTAATTAAATTAAATGTGACATGCATTAACCCTAAACCATATATATGTAACTAACCCTAGCTAATCAACCCTACTTAATTAAAACACATAACCCTAAACTATACTAGATATAACCCGATCTAATAAAAGCATGCTCTATATATATAACAGCTAGCTAGCAAACCGTAGATTAACACCAATTAAAATATACATGGCCTATATCGATCATGTTGTATAACATATCCCTCAGATTCATTAATTAATTATATAATTATCTTGATAAATTAATTAACTTTAATTTTGACAAGTTCTCTCGAATGAAAACACATTTGATTAAGTTGCCTCATAATATATATATAATTTTAGTGTGCATGCATGGCCTACCATGCATTCATGCATATATTTTAATGTATATTTGAACATATTCTTGGGGATTTCAATCTCTCTCTCTCGCGATCATCTATATATAACGTTGGTGGCAAAAAACACACACATATATACGCATGCACTTTATGCGTAAAGACGCGGGTGCCTCTAATAATGTGTGTGCGCACTCGATCGATGATCCCTAAACCTTAAACGTACAACCCTAAAACCCTAAATTAATTATCGATCTCCCTGTGATTCATTAATTAATTATATATATAATTATCGATGATAAATTAATTAACTTGAATTTTGACAAGTTCTCTCGTATGAAAACACATTTGATCAAGTTGCCTAGCTCATAATATATATATAATTAGTGTGCATGCATGGCCTACCATGCATTCGTGCATATATTTTGATATATATTTGAACATGCATATTCTTGGGGATTTCAATCTCTCTCTCTCGATCATCTATATATCGTTGTTGGTGGCAAAAAAATACACATATATATACGCATGCACTTTATGCGCAAAGGCGCGGGGTGCCTCTAATAATGTGTGTGCGCACTCGATCGATGATCCCTAAACCTTAAACAACCCTAAAACCCTAATCCCTAATCCCCTAAACCCTAAACACCCTAAACACACTAAACCCTAGACCCTAAACACCCTAAACACTAAACCCTAAACCCTAGACCCTAAACACCGTAAACTAAACCCTAAACCCTAAACACCCTAAACACTAATTAAACCCTAAACCCTAGACCCTAAACACTAAACCCTAAACCCTAGACCCTAAACACCGTAAACACTAAACCCTAAACCCTAAACACCCTAAACACTAATTAAACCCTAAACCATAGACCCTAAACACTAGACCCTAAACCCTAGACCCTAAACACCCTAAACACTAAACCCTAGACCCTCTAAACACCATAAACACTAAACCCTAAACCCTAGACCCTAGCTAAACACCCAAAACACTAAACCCTAAACCCAGCTAGCTAACCCTAAACCCTAATTAAACCCTATATATATAGGCCAACGACACTTAATTGTGCATCAAGCAGGCCAGGGGTGCCTCGCGGTCCTCTAGTTAAATTAAATGTGCCATGCATTAACCCTAAACCATATATATATAACTAACCCCTAGCTAATCAAACCCTAGTTAATTAAAACACATAACCCTAAACTATACTAGCTATAACCCGATCTAATAAAAACATGCTCTATATATAGCATGCAGCTAGCTAGCAAATTAAACGGTAGATTAAAACCAATTAATATATACATGGCCTATATCGATCATATGTTGTATAACATCTCCCTGAGATTCATTAATTAATTATATAATTATCGATGATAAATTAATTAACTTGAATTTTGACAAGTTCTCTCGAATGAAAACACATTTGATTAAGTTTCCTCATAATATATATATAATTAGTGTGCATGCATGGCCTACCATGCATGCATTCGTGCATATATTTTAATATATATTTGAACATATTCTTGGGGGATTTCAATCTCTCTCTCTCGATCATCTATATGTCGTTGGTGGCCAAAAAACACACACATATACGCATGCACTTTATGCGCAAAGGCGCGTGTGCCTCTAATAATGTGTGTGTGCGC